>BHFT01001008.1:0-30000 GCA_004320025.1 Laticauda laticaudata | reverse complement strand
TTAATATAAATTCACTTGAAAAAAACTTATGTAAAAAAAAGGGGGAATGTCCTTTTTTAAAAAAACAAAAACTTGAAAATATAGAAGAGATAGTTGAGGGAAGGGGAATGAAGACTCGCAAGAAACAAGAACGTATTTATAAGGAATGCTAGGAATCTCGAGTATATGCACTACATTTGAGATATAATAGTGTAAGTTTAACTTTTTGTTTCAGATCAGCTTTACTTACATACTAGCTTCAGTAACAGAGGTGGGCTTCAAAAATGTTAGCAACCAGTTCTCTGCCTGGTTGCTGAGTGGGCATGGCCATGATGGGCATGTCCTAGTCAGCCTCCAGCACCACAGTGGGGGGGGGCGTTTTCACCCTCCCTGGCCTCTGGAGGCTCTCTGCAGGCTGGAACCCGTTTCCGGCCTTCCTGATCTTCCAGGAGGATCATATTTCATCCTCCCTGGGCTCCGGAGGTTTTCCTTGAGCCTCTGGGAAGGTGAAAACAACTTCTCCAGGCTCCGGAGGCTCTCTGGAGGCCAGAAATGGGGGAGGCCTTTTTTGCTGTCCCAGATGTCCCCCTGGGAGGCCCATTTTTCACCCTACCTGAGCCTCTGCATGGGCCCTGCACTTACCTAGCATCCAAAACAGGCCATATGGAAACCCCTGGGAAGGGAGGGGAGGAGAGAGGTGGACGGGGCCAGCCAAGGGTAGGATTTGCTGAACCAGCCATAAAATTAGCTACAGGTTCACCCAAACCGGGGAGACCTGACAGCAGCCCACTCCTGGTAATAGATGTAAATCAAGATATGGTCATGCTGTTAAGACTAAGAACCTATCTACGTTGTACCCTTAAACTGTTTCTCTGCTGATGCTGGCTTAACAAAAACTGGTCTGAAGTTCTTTGGCAGTGGCTTCCAGGGATTCAGTCCAGAATTCTGCCTTGGATTCCCACAGCAGTTCTCCTGCTGTGTTTTCCAGCTTTTCTGTTTCAGAAGAGTAACTGCCAATTATTTTCTTTTCTGTGAAAGGTTTTATTAGACATGTGGTATATATTCTTGTGCATATCTATAGACAGAGACATAAAATATATATGAACAAAAAATAAGATTTCTTTAACATTATTTTTCTTTCCCTAAGCATTTTCCCTTTCTACTTTGCTTTTTGTTTTTAAATAAATACCCTGGTATACCATTGCATTTTTTTTTTCCTGGTTAGCTCTACCGTCCTGTTTCTCATCAATATCTGCAGCAGAGATTACAGAGCTTCAGTGAAGCAACTCATGTGAGAGGCTCTACACAGTAACCATTCCAAATGCAGAGGTTGCACAGTCGCCAAACTGACAGCAATACTTGAGCCAGCACAAACTGAAAAAAAACATTTGTCTCTACTAGAAGCAGGGAAACATGGACGGGGATCCATTTCCATTGTACTAGAGGACGACCTGGCAGTGTGCTCCAACTCAGTAGGCAATGTTTCCCATTAATTCAATGGCATAGTTGAATGAAATTAAAACCTATCCTTTCTCCCAGTCATTTAAAGCTACAAAGGAATAGGTTTGGTCTATATGAGAATATCCCTGAGTACAATCAGAATTATTCATTTTTTGTGCAAAACATAGCAGACTTCATTCTTATGGGGAAAAATAACCTGTGTCTGCAGCGATAACAGTGTAGGCAAAACTGGCATATCATCTCTCACATTGAGCAAGTCAGCTTATTCAAAGTGAAACATGACATGCAATGTATTTCTGACAGAATGTGTAGAGTAACATCAGTGCCTTTCAGGACATCCTCTGGAATTTTTGTATGTATATTTTAAACACCTCTTTTTAAAACCAAACTGGAGTATAAACCTATAATACCATTAAGAAATGAAAGCAATCCAAAGACAAACAAATAGGGAAAAAACTAAACAAAAAGACTACTTCTTTAGCCCACCTGTCTATGAATACTACAGCTTCAACCATAACAATACAAGAGCACACAATAGATACAAACTCAAGGTTAACCACGCCAAACTTCATTGCAGGAATACGACTTCGGCAACAGAGTGGTCAATATCTGGAACACTTTACCTGACTCTGTGGTTTCTTCCCCAAACCCTAAAAACTTTAACCTTAGACTGTCTACTATTGACCTCACCCCTTTCCTAAGTAGGGGTGTGCATAAGCGCATAAACGTGCCTACCGTCCCTGTCTATTGTTTCTTTTTCTTTTTCTTATATGTATCCATTTCATGTATTCATAACTATGTTTTTACTTATACCTATTATCTTGTAAGCAATTGACAAATCAAATAAATAAATAGTACTAAAACGAGAGCAGCCTTAGTTCAATCTTGAATGGAAAATGCATTTCTCAAGCAGAAGGCCACAACAGGGAAGTTCTTTTGCCTTATTACACAAAATATTTTCATTAACAGAGGAACCCTCTCTAACTATTAATAAAATATATAAAATTGTGTTACATTTATTTACAAAACTTCTGTTTCTGCATAGCTAGAGGGTACAACTCACACAAAAGTTTATTGCCTCAAGCAGGAACCCACATCAGAGCATCTGCTAGCCATTCAACTATCTTCATGCCCATATAACAATAATGAGGATGGACTGTGTAACGCTGGGTGGTTCTAGAAGCTGCTTTGGGTAAATGATTTTAGTGAGAAATTCACCATCATTAAAGTACAGAGAAACGTGAAGAACATTTTTGCACTATCACAATGTTTTCTGGGAGCTGCATTCTTAACACAGGCAGAAGTTTAGCAGGTTGGAAGCTGCCACCTGCCAGGAAATATGGAGGAAATGCAAGTAAACTGAGTATTAAGTTTCCTGTGCTGAGCTAGCATTATATTTGAGTTTAGGTTTTGGATGTAAGGTCTTAGGGAGCTGCCACATAGAGTTGTCAGAAGATTAATTTATTTCTAGTAGCAGTATCAAATCACAAGTCTTTGAGATATCCTGGTGCAATATTAATAGAGAATTCTAGGATATCATATGTTAAAATCATATGGCAACAGAAGCTGATGTCTGTAAATGTGAGTTTGGTGAAAAGGTTCAGAGAGGATTGTACCAGTAATTGTCAGCAGCCTCAATTTCCAGGATTCTTTGGAGTATTACCCAACAGACTAATATAAAAGTGACCAAAGTTTAGTTCGGCCCTGATTTTGTTGGAACTTTTCAAGGTAAACCATACCAACAAGACATAATTGAAAGCTATAGTCATGGTGAGGCAATTGGTAATTAAATTAAATGTCGACTTTAAGCCATACAATGAATTGTTCATGTTTAATTTATTGTTTCCAGTTTTCTTCCTAGCATAGGTAAATTTTTGTGTTTTGTGTTCTGATTTTTAAGCAAATGTTCATCTATTTTTCTTTAAAATAAAAACTGCATTTATCTCATAAGTGATAACATTAATAAAAATAGATTTTCTATGCAAAGGGAGTGTTCCTTCTCATGTTGATATATCTAAATATATAACTAAGAGCCAGTTTGGTCTGGTGATTAAGGTGCCAGGATAGAAACCAAGGGACTAAGAGTTCTAATCAAATTCTAATCCTGTTTTAGGCATGAAAGCCAGGGGGATGATTTGGGGCAAGTCACTTTCACTCATCTCACAGGCTTGCTGTGGGAAAAATAGGAAGAGGAAGGAGTATCAGGTATGTTAGCCACCTTGTTCATAAAAAGAATAAAGACAGGATAAATCTAATAAACAAACATGCAGCAATAATGGTTATAGTACTGGCAGAAAATACTCTTCGTGTTAATATAAATCTAGAACTTATGCTGCTTTCAAGGTGATCTCATTCATCCCTTCATTTTTAAATTTTCAACTGCAGAATTTAGAAATGCAACAAAATACAGAGAAGATACAATTCATATGCATCTCAATATATTGAATATTTTTTCTCAAGAGACATTCCATTTTAAAGAATATTTTAATATTCAGATACATTAAACATCTGGCAAGGTTTTTTTCACTTATCATGCAAAGGCATCTAGAGGAAAATTTTAACTAAGTACTCTCCCTAGTCATTCAGCTGCTTAGCTGGAGGATGAAGAGCCTATTAACTAGGTGTGGATTATACCTTTCTTCCTTGGCTGTAAAGTAATTCCAAATAGAAAAAGGTTATAGCACTCCTTCAGGAGCTATTCATGAGGAATTGAAGAATCAAGTAATTGGGGAAGATTGTTACTGTGAAGAAATTGATTAAATCTCCCTGCAGCTGAAGTTTTTTAACCATTGAGTTTAAGCAAACTATGTCAATCTATGAACAAGATAAGATTAATGTTATTTTATGAAAATGTTTTTTGACTTGTAGTTAAATTTTAAAGTTCTAGAGAAGCATATATTGGATAAATATATGGGGAGCTATTTTTTTAACATATATCAAAGTTGCCAATGACAGAAAAATAAAAAGAGGCTATGTAAGAGAAAACAGTGCAAGGGAAACAAAATTACAGACAACCAAAAATAAAAACAAATGAATAGTTTTATTTTAGAGGGAAGTAACTTTTACAACTTGGCACATAATCAGGAAAAATGTGAAGTATCTGGAAGATACCAGACTGCCTATTTCTATTTTATTCTTTGAACATTTTTAGCGATTTATAATACTGTACATGTTCACACTGTATTGTTTAAGCTGTACCTATCCTGTAATCACAGAGTCTATTTAACAATTTCTATGCTGCTATATCTTCCCACCTTTGTGTATACGGTATATTCACACACACAAAGTTAAATTGAATTTATCTATACAAAGTTAAAGCATCAAAATACAAGTGCAGTACAGTGAGCAACTTTTAAAAAACATTTCATGTGGTAGCATTAAAATACTACTGCAAACCATCCTATGTCTGATATACCAACATCCCATGTAATCGATGGGACCAATATTTGCACTTTGCCTGTTTAATTCAGGAGTTAGTCATCCACAACTGACAAACCATATTTTATGTCCTAAGATTATCAACACAGTTCCAATTGTATTGCTGAAATTAGGCTTTAAGCTGCCAAATCATGGAAGCATGATTTCCTACAATTTTTTCACAGGAAAAAGTAAAGAAGGGGGGGGGTCTATATATGTCCCAACTGGTTTTATGCACATATAGTAGAACATAAAACATCTGAAAAAATGCAGGTCTATTGCAAATGCTTGTTGTCATGACATAATTGGCCCCACTCTCTGTGATTGCAGCCATCACCATAATCAAGAAATATGAGTGCCCCCCAAACAGTCAAATCTGATATGAATACCATATTCCAAAGAAATTTAAATAAACTTTGGAATCAGATGATGCTTCTTCCTCTGTACAGCAGGTAATTTGGCTATCAGGCCATTATGGAAACTGCATGGTGTTACAGAAGAAAGACTTGGTTGCCTCATCAGAACTTTGGACCTGAAATATCCAAGTTTTGTAATTTCTAAGAGATTTATGATGAAATGATGCACCTGTTGCATAAAGAAAGTGTCATTTATCAGAATGGAGTCCAACCAGATGGTATACATACTCTATTCTAACTGAATAAACAGTGAATCACCTGGTTAGCTGCTGCAAGAAGATTGCACAGACTAACTACAAGCAACAGCATGAAAAAGTAGCAACAATTATGCACTGGGAGATCCGCAAGAAATATCATTTGCCTGCAAGCAAGAACTGTGGGACCATAAAATAGAGAAAGTAATAGAAATTGAAGAAGCTAAAGTACTCTGAGACTTTAGAATTCAAACAGACAGGCACTTGCCACATAACACACAGACTTAATAATTGTCAATAAGAAAGACAAAAATCCCTGGATTGTGGACATGGCAATGCCTGGAGACAACAGCATAGAAGAGAAAGAACTTGAGAAGACAACAAAATACAAATACCTGCAAACAAAAATAGAACAGTGGCAAAAGCAAGCAAAGGTAGTCCTAATAGTAATAGGCACCTTTGATGAACTCCCAAAACAATTAGAGCATCATTTGAGGATCATTGGCATTGACAAATTCACCACCAGGCAATTGTAAAATGCCACTTTACTCAGAACAGATTGCATCCTGCAATTATATCTGTAACACCATCAAACATCCACATCTGCCTATTCCAAGTTTCAAGAACTCGACAAGTGGATAAAATGCCAAATCCAGTCTGAACATCTGGATGACTGTGCAATGAACTATAATAATATTTCAAATACCTCTTGCTTATCAGTCAAGCTATAAATGGGACAAATCCAGGAATCTCTGATGGTTAAAAAATCTGTTGATTTAATGAGAAGTATATCTGAGAAAAAGGTGCATTTGAAAAATTATGTACCATTCCTTTACAAATTTTCCTATGATGATGTTCTTAGGTTAATATTTGTCTGTGCCTGAAAGGGGTTGTGTCAGAACAAATGCCTAAATCCACTGCCTGCCTTTGTTACAATATCAGTAATGCTCATGTTTGGAGAAGAGTACAGTCAAATGTCTCTTCCTTGAGATCTCATAGATAAAATTGTTGTATAATTCTAGCTAAAGGTTTATAGTTTTGTCAGAATATAAGTATTCACTATTGATAACTTATCCACCTGTTTCAAAGAACCTTTGCTGACCTTCCACATTAGCAACTGGCAGTTATAATGTTTGCTATCATGCTTAAGATCTTCAGCCTGATTTCTCATGCTTGTCACATTTTAAGAGAAAAAAAAGAAGTCAAGAAGATGCTTTCCTTTTAGCCAGCTGTCAACCCAGAAAAAGGAAATAAAAGAACCAAAAGAACCAAAAGTAGGGATAATCTCCCTACTCCTTATGCTTTATACCCTCCATCCTTCTACTAATTATTAATCTCATTTTTATCATTTTCAATGTTAATATCTGAAAATGTAGTTAGTTTATAGGCATGAGACTTCACTAGAAATTCATTGTGAAACCAAAGCCATAGCTGTCTAACATAAATAAGTAATTCACATTCATACACAAGATATTATTAAAATGAAGTCACTTAAGAATATATTACTCTCTTCAAAAAGGATGCTTTAGATGTGTAAATGCTGCCCATGGTTTCCCCCAGTGTTAACAAATGTCACCTGGTGTTAATTTAGTTGCTATATTTCCAACCTCAGTCTGAATTGCCTTCTAATAGGACAAAAGATTTGGTGTTCCCCCCTCCCTTAAAAAATGGTAATCTAAGTAGGTGAAAACAACATTGAAGAATTTCGGTGTGACACATTTAATAGTTCAAATGAGAAATAATTGAATACTTTGCAGCACAGTTTATCACCATGGGTATTACAGTGTTAAGTATTACTTAGTTTGACCATGTTAAAGTGAGAATGGATTGTTCAGTTGTGAAGCATATTATTTGTGGTCTATTTAGTTTTCTGCTTCTTCCTGTGAAAATTCCTCTCCCTCCCCCACCCCCCAGAACAGCACATGCCAAGAGAATTTAAAAAAAAAATGTAAGGAAGGTAAGTGCTTGCAATAATAAACCTTTACCTGAGGTGAAAAGCATTGCTATTTTGAAGAACAAGATAATTCAGGAGTCTTACTATACCTACTGATTCCAAACAAGAGTGACACCTAGTATTGCTGTACCAGCTTATGTCTATTTTCTCTCTGTATTGTTTATGATCCTCTATATCCAATTGGGTCAAAGAGTTACATCAGCAGTACCGTGACAATTAGTTAGATCTCAATCATTCTCAACCTATAATGATCTACATCACAAAGCAAATACATCTATTCAGTGATATGGAAAAGATTATGACGTTCATTAACAATAATAACAGAATCATACATACACATTCTTAGAAGCAAGCCCACCCAGTTTAATACAACATCCTGTACTTCTATTAAGTTTTGCCTGAAACTCTTTATGTAAAATGCTAAAATTTTAAAAACTTACTTTCTAAGGAATCTTCTCTTGAAAAAAAGGTCATGTCTTTTTGGAACAACACAGGACAACCTCAATTCTTGTTCAAGTCAGGTTTTTTAAAAAACAAAACAAAACCCAAAAGCTATCAGAGTATAGTTCCTTTCTAAACAGACTTCATGACAAGTGATCCTAGAAATGTAACAAATCATTTAAGATTTACTTCTTTATACTCTTTTTTCCTTTCGCAAATTTTGATCAACCCTGAGATTTGCTTTAGAGGGAAATATCTCTGCACCACCTTGCTTTTGTCTCAATCAGAGGGTTTAATAGTTAAAGTAACTGAAAAGGACCAGCACCAGAAAAGCTTCCGTTACCAGAGTAACGGTAAAAACAGACCCCAGTCTCCATGGCAAAGGGAAAAGCTATTTGCTGCAGCCTTTTCAGACCTTGAACAGACACTGACAGTTTTCCTATAATCACTGATTATTTGTAGCAACTAACTATATTATAATGTTAACGATAGGAGAGCTTTGAAATTGCACTGGGGGGTAGGGAGAAAAGAAACAAAATGCATGCAAAGAAATGTTTACCAGTTTACCTAAGAGTGAATTTATCAATTTAAAAATCATAACATAATTCACTCGCCTAATCCAATTGAGGGAGGTCTTCTGCATTTTTTATGACAGTTGTTCTTACAGTTCATACAGAAAGCTCTGCTACTGTGAATCCTATATGCATTAAACTAGCATTTGTTAGTATGTATTGAATAATGTATTGTAAGATTCCACATGTTGTAAACATAGCATTCTTTACATTTTGCAGCTGCGGCATTATGGCATTAGCAGTAGAAATATTCTTGAAGTACCTGAATGACTCTTCATAGAGTTTTGAATGAGATATCTTTAATTTATAACACATTTTTCTTCTAATTACCATATATAAAGTTTGTAATAAACAATCCAAGTGCATGCTCACATTTCCCCTGCACATTGAAGTTATTCCTTGTAGCTAAATATTCAGCCTTTATTAAGGTGCTCAATTGGCTTGAAGTTTGTCTTATGTAAATTTACTTGAATTTTTTGTAGTTCTGCTTCAGCATTCTAACATTTAAGGCTGCATCCTGGTACAGATATATATTTTAAGTATATATTTATATTTTTGGGCTTCCCTGATAAATATGCTACTTGTAGTCAGGTGCTATTTGTTAAAAGACCCATGCGGAATTATGTTACTAGTGTTTCAATAGAATTAGAAAGGAGATGCAGTAGAAATTAACATGCCAAAATTAAACTTACGGTACATAACAAGGAACACAACACTGTTCAGCGCTTTAAGTGCTATGTCACATACCAATAGAATGCATCAGTCATAATATGCCCATTAAATTAGAATTTTGTCACAGAATTGCTAAAACTTTAACTATCTGTTTGATGGGTTTCATAAAAGAGAATAATATTCTTCATAATGTTCATGAGTGGCACTGTTTCTTCAACACCTCACAAATCCTTGACTAGAGGGAACAGTGATAATGTTTTCTGTTAGGCAGAACAAGACTACTAGTGATAATACTGGCATTGAATATAAATTATTTTCGCTTTATTTCTGTTGATGATACTGCAGTATTAGGCAACTTTTTCATTGTTAAATTTCATATGGGTGGTTCAAATTTTTGAAAAAACCTGGGATATAAGATGAATTGGTGCAAATCTTTTCTACTTCCTTTGTGCTCTGATACAAGTGATTCTTGACTTATGACCACAACTGGGACCAGATTTTCAGTCATTGAGTGAAGTGATTATTAAGCAAAATTCCTGTTTGACCACTTCACTCAATGACTGTAGGCCCCCCACTCTCTAAGTTGTGCCCGTTAAGCGAATATATAGGTTATTGAGTAGACAGAAGACTCTATGTGCAGAAGGGAATTTGTGTGCTGGGCTGGAAAACAAAACAGGTAACTTTGTGATCCCTGCTTCATTTATCCATTCCACTGCATGCGTTTCTCTCCCCTCCATGCATGGAAGAGAACACATGCCCTGAGCTGAAGAAATGAAGTGAGGATCTTTGCTTTGTTTCTTCAACTCAGTGCAGGAGTTTCTCCTCTGTGTGCAAAAGGGGAATTTGTGCACTGGGCCAGATAAATGAAGCAGGGATATTTAAGATCCTTGTTTTCTTTCTGCAGTTTGGCAAAGGGTTTCCACCCCCATTCCTTGGGTGCATGGAGGGGAGGAAAAATCCTTCAGCAGGTGGCAGCAGCTTGCAACCTTCCCTGCCAGCTTCCCCATTGATTTTCTGGGGAAGCTGACAAATAAGATTGCAAATGACGATCACATGATCACAGGCTGCCTGGCAACTGGTCATTAGTGTGAACAGGTTGCCAAGTACTCAGACCACAATCATACAGAGGGATAGTGCAATGTTTTACGACAGCCAGAAGTGCTTTACTGACCATAAAACACCCTTTCTGAGCTATTGTACCTTTAAATAATCATTAAACAAGCTGTCATAAGGACTACCTGTATGTCAATCGAACTATGTTTTATAACCCAATGGGGTGTAATAAGTATCTCGGACTGTATATTTCCAAGTACGTGGAAATAAATGCATTAAAATTTTCACAGAAGATTGCGATACCTATTAATATGTGGATTAAAACACGAGGAAGATGGTGAGGTAAAATTAATATTAAAATGAATTTTTTTCCACAGAAAAGAAATATATTTTAAGAAATATTCCAAAGTTAATCCCAAATAAATATTTTCTTTGGTCAGGTAAATTATTGAGGAAATTTTTATAGGAAAATAAGCCATCCAGTATTGCGTTGGATTATTGGGTGCATTGCATGTTAGGAATATAAGTCACCTACCAATTATTTGGGTTGGAAATATAAACTAAATTTCTATAAATCCTATATAAACTAGGATAGACATTTTAATACTATGCCTTTAAGAGAATACTAAATCTGTAATCGGGTATGGTTCCCCAAATGGCCATAAGATGGAGCCAGAAACTTGGGTTGTTTAGTCTCAAAAGAGAGTCTCAGTGAGTTTCTGTTCCCTTCTGTTGGAGAGAGTTGTCGTTCCTCCTAAATGACTGTTACTGATCGTTGATGTAAGTCTGTTACTGGACTGTTTTTTGATACTGGACTTTGATATTTGAATTATCCCTGAACTGAACACTTATTGCTTTACCTTTGAATGACTTGGACTGCTTATTTTGGATTGTGCTTAAACGTTTATTGGAAATAAAAACCTACATTAACTGTACAGTGTATCTGTGTGCTATGTGTGTGTTATTCTTCACTTCTCTCACTAAGTCTCCCTGTATGCGCTCATTCTCCAAACAGGGAATTACCTCAACAGTGCATTGCATAAGATTATTTTTTGAGGATGGTGGTTTTACTTTATCAGATTTTCAAAAATATAATTTTGCTTCTATTTTATTGGCTATATTTAGGGAATGACATTAAAGATTTAATATTATATTAAATACTATCCCAAAACTTTGGAAGCTGACTATTTTTGAGGAATTATGGTTGTATCAGGAATTGGGGTATGAGATTGGAAACTTCTTCTATGTTTAATATCCTGATATTAAAACTTATATTAAAACTTATGTGTAACTTATCTGTTATAGAAAAGGGTAATTTACCTAATTATAAAAAACCTAGTAAAAATCCTTTTGTTGCAGATTTCATGACCCTTTCCAACAAAAAGAGTAGAGTATCTTCATTTTTTAATTTAGAAATTGTTAAATTTAAAAATATTGTTTAAGATTTGATTTATATTTGATATAGTTTGTAAATCTTTTTTGCCACTTCTTTCTTTTTTCATTCCCTTTTTTGGTTTGTTGTTGGTTTTCTTTTCTTTTTCAGTTTTGTGGATTATTTTTTTATAAACTTTTTAAAATAAATACAAAGAATAATGGGATATACTATATAGAGTTAATAATTTACTGTGTCCCATCTTTGTCTATCACTTTGCTTGCAATTTGTTTATGTGACTACAAACCACCCCATACTGGAGTTTTGTCTGAAAATTTGACAGGCAGTTCAGTCGAGGCCTTACTTGCTTAAAAATAGTTAGGTGTCTGTGGTCCTGGATCAGATTGCTCCTATGTAGTTGGTCCCTGTACACTGATCCTGTAATTGGTTCTCCACAGAGCTCTGGGAAAGGAAACACTAGAAAAAAAATGCCTGAAGGAGGAAGGCAAAGAACCAATTCAACTAAACAAAAGTAACACCCCCATATCTGAGATGTCATTGTGGTTATAAGAGTAACAAAATATGACTTCGCCCTGAATACAGGGTTCTTCCATCTTTGGTCTTGGATGCATTATACTTCCTCACTGTTATGTAATTTGAGCATTGTCTTTGACTCACAGTTCCTGCTTACAGTGCAGATAACAGCTGTAACCTTTGCATAGGTATGTCTAGTGCTCAAACTGCACAAATTCCTGGAATGCAAGTGCTTTGGTCAATTCACATCTTAGTCAGTTCATGAATGGATGATTGTAATTCACTCTAAATGAGCATCTACAGATAGACCAGAATGTGGCATTGTGGGCAGTGATAGGCATGCCTTATACTCATTACTCTGACTCTTTCACAAGCTGTACTCATTACCAGCCCACTTCCCACTGCAATTCAAGATTCTGTTATCACCTATCAAGCCTTCAGGGAATATGGATTGATTATTTGAGGGACTTCCTGTTTGGTGAAACCAGGTAGAATGGGCACACTTCAGGTCCCATTGATCAAGTAATGTCATCTAACATGACTCAGGATACATACCATCCCTGTTGCAGAAACTATAATTTGGAATGATGTCCCTCTAGAGATTTAGTTGATCTTGATGAAGGTAAGGAAGCTAATAAAGACCTTGTTATCCAAGATTGGGTGAAAATTGAGCCCTGGGTGATTTTATATCTTTTTTTTACTGTTCATGATCTCTTTATCTTTTGCCTTTTATTATTTAACCATAGGACACTCAGACTTGTTGGGAGTTGGACAGACTGTAAATTGAATTCATAAATAAGTAAAATATATAAAAATGAATAATATGTGCTAATCTTCCAATCTCTTACACTGCCAACAAAGAAAAACTATAATCTATTCTTTCTGATGCATTCTTTAGGAGTTTCCAAAGAACTCAGAATAACATTTTTGATCATTTAATTTCAACTTGATATTCAAAGAAACAATATTTATTAAAGATTTACATCCACTGATGTTTTGTTATCATATATCCAACTCTATACCATGAATCATAAATCTTACTAATTTCAACTTCTTATTTGAATATAATTATAGGTTATTTAAATTCTAAGTAAAGCATTCTGTCAAATATTGGCAATACTGTTTTTCAACTCATCATTAGGTCCAAAAGTTCTATTGAATGTGTACCCTTACAGGTACTTGAATGTATTTTTTCAACCTAGTTTTCAATATTTGAAAAATATCTGCCAATTACAATTTTAAATGAGATTGCAATGAAGTTTACACAATATTTATACCACTATACAATTTATGGTTGCCATTTATTACCAATATTTGTTGAGGAAAAATTTCCTTTATGAAAAACTTTAAGTGATGAAACCTCTCCTTGTTTTAAATCTAATTTTTTAAGTACGGTGGTTTTCTTGATTAAGGATGGGTAAATAGACCATCAGGTTATCTTATGTATCTTATCTTATCCCATCATGGTGGTTCTATACATCCTCAGACTGCTTTGTGACTTAATTATGAAATAAAACAGAAATCTAGGGCTTTGGCATTTGTCGTCAACTCTTGTCTGTTGCATTTTATTTTAATACTTGCTTAGGCTCACACCATTTTGTTGCTGTACAATAGATTGCCATAACAATTGCATTTTCCCCATGAACTTTTCCTGCTATTTCCTAAACAGAAATAATATCAACAATCCATCAAATCATCTTCTCTTCTTTTCAAAAAGATTTGGAAAGCAAGCATTGCATTGCATTGGCATGAAAGGAATAAGACTTCTCATGGTCCTTTTGGTTCAGATTGCTCCTATGACCCAGCGTCTCAAGCATCTGGTACAGTGTTTCTCTGCTGTCTGAGAGTTCTTTCCTGGAGCAGTCATCACTGTATTGGTACTCCTTTGAAGTTTGTAAATGGACTGAGTTATGGATAGTGAAGCAGGTGTTTTTTTTTAATTCCAGCTGAACCATACTATGATCTTGTTTTGCCCTACATGGTCACCATACAACACTGTAGTAATACTATGCCAAAGGTCATGTTGGGGTTCCTCAAGAGATAAATCAGAATGACATGAGTTTCTAAAATCTCCAGAAGATAGTAACTTTGAAAACAGTTGTGCTAGAATACATATACAATTGTACCAATTGAATTTTAATATTCTAGGTTGCAGGCCCAAATTTTTACATCACAGTAGTAGGACTGTGCCACTTTTTCAGATGTCAAGTTTGGTCTTTATGTATGCTTGATTCAGTATTGCAGAATGAAAGACTGATCTGAGTAAAAACATTAAACCCGCACCTATAGTATCATCTACTGGCTTACTTTTTACTTGTTCAGTGTCGTCCTGCAGAAGATGGATGGATGGAGGGAGGGAGGGAGGGAGGGAAGGAAGGAAGGAAGGAAGGAAGGAAGGAAGGAAGGAAGGAAGGAAGGAAGNAAGGAGGGAGGGAAGGAAGGAAGGAAGGAAGGAAGGAAGGAAGGAAAAAAAACATGGGGTAAGCTCAGAACCAATGAAATTTAATATTGGATCTCCATATAATAACTAGGATACCAAATGACCTTTCAGTTCTTCAAAAATTACCTTTCCACTGTAACTTGCTCTATTCCCTGCACTTCAATCAATTTTCCACCCTCCCAATAATAATAATCCCAGAAGAGTTTTGGCTAAATAAAAGATGTGCTAATGATTATAAATGGTTCAAATATTCTGTCCAGTGAATTTAAGTTAAGTGATAAAAGTTTTGTGTAAAAAAGAAATAATAAGTGGAATTTCACACATATTATAGCAATTGTAAAAGCATCCAATTTACATGGAAATAATGCAAAAGAATTCGGACCATGATGGTTTAAGTGAATCATTACATGCATCGCTGATACATTTAGAAATCTACAGCATGCTAAGTATATTTCTTTTAGCATAATAACTCTTGTAATGGAGCCTTTAAAAGCTTTGAATGTATAGTTAGATTAACCTTCCATTTGGATTTTGATATTGAAAAAGAAGAAACAGGAAATCTTTAAAAAGCCAATTAAATCAATATTCATTTTCCCTTTATCAGTGTATATAGTTTCCCTTGAGGACCTAAGAAACATTATTTTATTTACCTGAATTAGAATGAAAATTGTTTAACTACATTAATATTTTATATTTCTCAATAGTATTTGAGAAGCACACTCAGTGTAGAAATAATGTTTCAGTGAATCAGGATACGTACAATTACTACAATTCGCTATGTGCTTACTCAAATGTAAGACCTACTGTGTCTTGTCGTTCTATGTTGTTGTTAGTTGAGAAGTCATGTCCGATGTATCATGATCCATGGACAATGTTCCTCCAGGCCTTCCTGTCCTCTACCATCCTCTGGAGTCTATTTAAGCTCATGTTCTATATGTGTGGGCAAATTGGGCTACTTTAAATAACTCTATCTCTACTTACCTTTGAACCCAGTTTTTCCCAGTGCTCTGGTTTTCACACTTCATTGGGTAATGGATGGATAATCCAATCCACATTGAGGTTATTGAGGTATAGTTTTAGATCCAGATCCTGAAGTGTTCCAGGTTAACCTATTTTTCCCAAATTTCAGTCATCGGAATAAAATAGGGGATTAGCCCTCTGTTTATATCACCCCCACCCCCCAAAAAAGGTCCTATAGCAGTCCATAGAAAAAGTTTTATGTTGGTGTGGTCTGTTAGCAGGTGTTGAAATCACAACAAAGTCAAGGACTGAAAAAGATCCATTTTTATGGCAATGCCAAACAAGGCCATTGCTGGAGAATGCTCAAACTATAAAAGTGCATTCTTTCATTCTTCAACAATACATGGAATGAGAACTGCCAGATGTATAAGCTGATTTCATAAGAGGCACAGAGACAAGGTATCAAATTGCTAACACCCATTGGTGATGAAAAAAGTAAGATAATTTTTAAAAGATGTCTATTTTTGCTTTATAATTATGTAAAAACTTTAAATTGGATATCCCTTAAATTATGGATATTTCAAACCACCACGCATGCCTACTAAAAATCTGTATGGTAACAAGAGCAACAGAACATGAAATGGCTAAATGGTTCAGAAGTGGGAAAGGAACTGATGTTGTATATTGTCATTTATTTAACTATATCATAATATATAGGAAATAACTAGGCTGAGCCTGAGGGCGGGTTCAGATGCATTATCAGTCATGAGTCCCTGTGCATCCACAAGAGATCTAAATCCAGTCCACCTTCAATTCTTCTTAACTCCAGTTATTTCTTTTACCGTTAGTAGTTCAGATTCTTGTAGAGAAGTTTAGCTTGCAATAAATCTTTATACTCATTTGAACTGCCTGAATCTCCTGAATTCTCTGACATTTGACAAGAAATGCTGACCTAGAAGAAATTCGAGTTAAAATTACTTGGAGTAATGTAAACAATCTCAGCTGTGCTGATGATACCATTTTGATGGGTGAAAAAAAGGAAAACTTAAGGTATTGGTTTTTTTGTGTGTTTAAGTATTTTATTGGTTTGGCAAACTGATGTACAAATAATCAGAGGTGACTGAACAACTCACCAACAAGCAACAGATTACATACGTTGTATTGTGTAAAAGCAGACTTCGATGTTGTATATGAGCACCTCGATCAGAGGTGGTATTCAGCAGGTTCTGACCAGTTCTGGAAAATTGGTAGTGGAAATTTTGAATAGTTTGGAGAACTGGAAAATATCACCTCTGACTGGCCCCACTCCATCTATTATTCTCTGTCTCCTGAGTCCCAGCTGATGGGCTGGCTCTTCTTTTGTTGCCCTGCACAGAGAACAGAGCTAGGAATCAGGTTAGTGGGGTGAGGAGGGACTGGGATTTTGCAGTAATCTTCCCCTAGAAGTGGGATGGGAATAAAGATTTTGCAGTATCCTTCCCCTGCCACACCCACCAAGCCATGCCCACCAAGCTACGCCCACAGAACTGGTAGTAAAAATTTTTGAATCCCATTACTGACCTCAATGACCTCAGTTATAAACTGAGTTAACTAAGATATAATCCTTTGATATAATCAAAGAAAACTATCACTTCTTTGTATGATTATATGTCTTTGCTACCTTAACAACACAAAAGTCCTACTGAAATCTTATGTGCAAAACAACTTCAAAATTGAGTTTGATCGGTTCAACATTGTGTTGAGGACTGTGAACGTTGAGATTAGTACTTTTTGAAATTTTATTGAAAATATTAAAATACAAAGAATTTTTTAAAGACAAAACATAACTAGACAAGAACATTAAAATAAAAAATGTGGATTAAAAGGACAAAAAACAAACACATATTATCCCCCTTAGTTGACCACTCACTGCTACAATAACTTCTATTTGCAACATCTATTTGCAACCAAATTTGACCTATTGCACATACGAATAAAATAATTACCAGTTTAATTAACAGCAACATTAAAGTTCATTAACTAGTTCCAATAAAATAGCCTTTTAAATCTGATATTTTCAGATACATTTGACTAAAGCTGTAGAATTTCCAGCCAGCAATGTTGTAGTCAAACAGAATTGAATTTCACCAACTTGAGGAAGGCTGTAAAGAATCATTCTTGTTTGAAATGGAAAACAAGATGTGGGAGTGTAGAAATACAGATAAAGTAGTATTTTATATATTATAATGATAATGGAGTAATTTATGTCACTATTTTTGAGGTGTAGGGTACACTTCTTTAGCATTTCACTTAGGATAAAAATCTTGTATAATTTATTACTATTACAAGAATGGTTGCAATGGTTGCATTGCCAGGTTCTAATTCACAAGCATACAATTTTTATATTTTCATTTTAATTTATATAATAATAATTTCCTATATCAAAATGCAGTTCTTGGAACAGTATGGCATCAGCAACTGTTATTACAAAGCAGCTGCCAAGTTCTTGAGTCCAACACAAGTTCCAATACTTGCAGACTATAGTGTTACAGACAGATTTAAGTGGAATTTTCCAGATATTCCTATAGTAGAGTTGTAGCACCCCTCCCTTAAAACCAGGGCTGTCAAACTCCTGGCCCATGGGCCAGAATGCATCATGTGCTGGCCACACCCACACCCAGTTTAGCAAAAGGAGGAAAGTCCCAATATGTTACGTGATGTCACTGTGACAGTGTGAGTTTGACATCTTTGATATATACCAAAGCTACTCATTGGAGGCAACAATGCCAAGGGTCCCTCAAATCTGGAAGCACTTCTACCCTTCTAAATAGCAAGGATGAGGTTATTCAGTGGTCAGAATAATATATTCTGACTCTAAATATTCACCTTACTTCACTTGTCAATTAAAACAGGTTCTCAGACTGAACATAAAAAAATCTCCAGATCAAATTAAAATATACCTTCCAAATTTCTAACCATTTGATTCAGCACTTACATTAGTTGCATAACACATATTTGGATGATCTATATCAGGGGTGTCAAACTCAAGCCCATGGGGTGCTTAGATCCAGCCTGGAAACAGCTAAGGGCCAGCTCGCAGTGCCTCTGCCAGCAAAAACAGAGCTCAGGTGGGCCATGTGCAAGCTCCATTTTCACTGGCAGAGTGCTAGCAAAACAAACTACTAGCAAAAGGGGCATTTGATCACACAACTGATGTCCTGCTGGCTATGCCCAACCTGACAATGCCCCCTGGGCCCCCAGGTCAAACGCAACCTTGATGCAGCCTTCAATGAAATTGAGTTTGACACCCCTGAACTAAATGCTAAAAAATAATCAGTTTAATCAGAATCTGGGCATTACATAAGGTGTCATTTAACAACAGACATTCTATAGTACCATTTTTACTCCTCAGAATCCTTTTCTGTATGCTATGCAATTATCATATAATTCATTTTTCCTACTCCCAGAGGAATGCAAAATAATGCATATCATAGAAAGATTGGTGCTTCTAATTTCATCTGCACCCTACACAGCTGCTGGTTATTGACCTCTAGTTTTTACTTGCCTCTGCCTTTTTAGCCTTTGTCAAGGCATTTACTCAAAAATGTAATGTGGATTAGTTATCCCTTAGGAGTCATCAGCCACCCTTTCATTCCCATATACAGAGTGACAAAACAGTAGATCTATTTGGCAGCATTTTCCATTTATATAAATGACTTAAAAATGAGTTTATGACTGAAAATATAGAACCACTGTATAAATTGAAAATACCATATAATTTCTATGATTTTAGGTTCCCCATTTGGATTAGAACCAAAATTTTATATTAAAAAGGGGAGGGGAAACAATCAACAATAAAAATCCCACAAATAAGGGAACTTCTGGTTTGCAGGGCTTCAGCAGCAGGCAGGAATCACAATCGTGCGCGGTTTCTGCCTGGGCACGCCAACGGAGCGCCCCGAGCCAGCTGGCTTCGGGGCTAAGCCACCCCATAGAGGTCGGTGAAGATGGGGGAGATTCCAGTAGGGTCGAGGAAAGCCGCATCTTTCCTCTCCAGCTGGCTAAACTCCCTTTCCCGAAGGCGGTAGAGCAGCGGTCAGAGATGGCCGTCTCAAAGAAGCCGTCATCCGGAAAAGAATGTGCAGGAGAAAGTAAGTGCTGAAGTGAAAGTTTTGGCTGACCGGGATAAGAAACAACAATTAAGGCATCCTGGAACTCAAATTTTAAAAAAGGATTACATCGTCCCAAAGAAGATTCAGAAGCAGCGAATAAAAATAAAAAGGGAAAAAATTTTTTTCACTCTCCTTCCTTATGTTGAAAGCGAACAGAGATGAATGAAGAATCGGAAAAATCTGTTGGGCATCAACAGGTATTTAAGCTGGAAAACTTAATGCCAAGGGGATAATAAAGATTTCTGAATATAAAAGGAAAAAAAACAAAGAGGAAGGATTTTTTTTTTTTTTGCTGTAAGTGGGAAGGGAGAGGAAGAGAATAAGAACAGGATTTGAAAGGAGGAGATAGCCTGGAATCTAAAGAATCTAAAGTTAAATTTTAACAGGACTTCTAAAAGATACATTTTAACTGGAACTTTGCAACTAAAGGCTAGGTCCACTGGCCAATGGATGCAAAACGTATGCAAAAGGACACACGGAGAAGCAAAATTTCGGGGGTAGCTCCATCCGCTGTTATCCCGTCCAAAAAGTGCCCCAAATTTGCTAAACAGAAAGAAAACACGGAAAGGAACAGACAGGGGTAGTACATAGCGAGGATGTTTACGGATGGTTCGTAAGAAAGCCTAGCAGATGGAAGCGATGAAGCGGATGACACATCCAAAGGGCTTCGGGGAGAATTGTGAAGCGGACACATAGCAGAAGGAGCGGATGCATCAGCGGATTGCATAGCGGATGCATAGCGGATGCAAAGCGTTCACTGCGCTGCGGGGAGGATGAATTGCGTCAGCTCCGTGGATTATAAAGGATGCAGCTCGCAAGCAGTCAGCATTCAGAGGAAAGACGTGCTGCCACAGACATCTTTGAATAACACCATGGTTGTCAGTCAGGGAGAAGAGGAAGCCTGTGCCTACTCCTGCCAGCCCTGGCAAGAAGGACAGAACCACCATCCCACCCCTGGCACTGACTCTGAAGCGTCTGGTGCTTCTGCTGCTGCTGCTGCTAGTGGTGGTGGTGTGTAGCTGGTGCTTTCTCCTGCTGCTCCTACCCAGTCAGTCTGCTCCTCCACCCCAGGCGATGTCACTGCCTTTCCACGGCTTTCAAACAGCCCTCACCTACCAAGGCTACGAGTACCAGGACTTCCCACAGCAGAGGCAGCCCTTCCCATCCAGGCCCAGGTTCATCGCACGCCACAGACGCCTCACCTTGCCAGCTGCAGACCATACAGCCCCACTACACTCCTTCTCCACCCAAGACAAGCTCCTCAACAGACAATCTGTCTTCAGCTTGGGCCTCACATCCCAGATCTTGATGAAGGGCCTCCACACCTCACGGGACTGAGTCAGCTCTCTGTGAGCTTCCTGAACACACCATCCCTGTTGTACTCTCAGGGCCAAGCACCCCAATTGGCACCTCAGACAGCACTCCAGCCACAGCCACCTCCACAGTCCCTGGCCGCTTGACAGCTGAGACCATGGACATGCCCGAATGACTGACAAGCGTGCCAGAGACTGAGTTGTTACCTGTTCACTTTATCTTTGCTTAAAGACACTTTAAGGCCAGGTCACATCGGCCGACGGAATGCAAAACGTATGTAAAAAAGGGACACAAAGGACGGAAAATATTCCATCTGTTGTTATCCGCTCTCAAAAGTGCCCAATTTGCATAAACAGAGCGGACAACAATGAAAAGGAACAGACGGGGGAGAGGACATAGTGAGGATGTTAAGGCGGATGCTCCACCGGAAGCCTAGCGGATTGGAAGCGGATGACACATCCGCAGGGCTTCCAGGGGGCACAGCGAAGCAGACGCGCAGTGGAAGGAGCGGATGCCTAGCGGATGACTAGCGGACGCCTAGCGGATTCCTAGAGGGATGCCTAGCAGATGCAAAGCGTTCACTGCGCATGCGGGGAGGATGCATTGCGTCAGCCTGCGGAGTATAAAGGAGGCAGCTTGCAAGCAGGTCACCATTCAGAGGAAAGACCTGCTGCCAGACACATCTCCAGCGAAAACCAGGGGAAGAAGAGGAAGCCTGTGGCCTACTCTGCCAGCCTGGCAAGAAGACAGGGCCACCATCCCACCCCTGGCGCTGACTCTGCTTCTGCTGGGGCTTTCTGCTGCTGGGGGCGACTCTGCTGGTGCTGGGGTTTCTGGTGTGCTGCTCCTTGCTGGGTGCTTCTGTGGTGCTTACTTGCTGGGTGCTGCTCCTGGTGCTGGTGCTTCTGCTGGTGCTTACTCTGCTTGGTGCTGCTTGGTGCTGTAGCTGTTGCTTGCTGCTGTGTGGTGGTGTGTGGACCAGCCGCCTAGAACTTCAAAGCCCTACTGATGAAGCCCAGAAGGCTCGCCAGAGGGAGGAAGAGCGGAATCGTGGTGATAGGGAGAGGAGACAGTACTCCATTGAAGAGGAACATGAGGATGAGGTGCTCGAATGGTGAGGGAGAACGAGTACCTCTGGCGGAAGACCAACAGGCTCTATCGAGACACCAAGCGGAACAGGTGGCTGTGGAGAGAGAAGGCGGAAAGCCTGGCTACATTCGGAGTCCTCTTCGGGTGGTGGGAGCACATGCACACCTGGTACGGAAGCTGCACCTCAAGAAGTCTGGCCAGGAGTCAAGCTCACCGACAGGAGACCTACATGATGGCCAAGTGCAGCTTCTTTGGAGGTGAGTTCCACCACTGAGGAGCAGCCCTTCTGTCTACCCTCACTCTCAGGCAGCCCACGATGAGCCAGTCCTCTTCTGGCCAAGAGTCAGCTCCTGTGTCCAGGGCAGGTATCTGTGTGAGCGCCCCGATTTGGAGACCCCCCCGACAGCTGCACTCCCATGGCGGACCCGTGGAGGACCCTTGACACAGTTGGAGCAAGAGAGGCCACTGCCCAGAAGACAAACACTATAGCACCAGCTCCACCTCCACAGAAAGCAGGCAGAAAGCTTAGACCAGAGGGACAGAGCCACACTGTCCTGCTGGAGATCAGGGAACCATCAAAAGCAGCGTAGATCTCCTCTCTCAGCTGGTACACTCCGAATACTATCCTCTAACAGAAAGCCCTTCCTCAGCTATGTCAACCAGACTTCGTTTGTCCATCCGGTAAATGAAAGTGAGTCACAGCACTTCTGCACACCCTCCAGGCCCAGCTGAACCTGCTCTGACCTAGTCCAGGTCTGCTCCTCCCCCAGGTGATGTCACAGCCTTCCAAGGCTCTCAACAGCCCTCACTACCAAGGCTACGGCTACCAGGATTCCAAAGGCAGCCGTTCCAGTCCAGGCACAGGTTCATTGCCACGCCACACCGGTGCCACCGATCGGATGCACACAGATGCCACAGTCCCAAGCATCCGACAGCAGATGCCACCGAGGCCTCACTCGCTCACCTGCAGACCAGACAGCCCCACACATCCTCCTTCCTCACCCACAAGCCAAGCCGGCCTCAGAACATGTCATCGGTCTTGGGACTGACAAACCCCATGTCATGGAGGAAGGGGCTCCAACAAACAGGATGAGATCCAGGATTGAGACTCTCACACACATCCCCTGTTGCCTCTCGGGGCCAGGCCACCAAGGCACCTCAGACTCAGCATTCCAGCCACTGGCCCACGCCACAGCACCTGGACCCTTTCACCCCTGAGACTTATGGGCACGCCTCAGAGTGACTGAGAAGAGTGCCAGAGCTGGGTTGCTAGACCTGATTACTTCTTGCTTCTCTTGCTCATATTTGCTTTTATCAGTGTTGTTATTAATAATAAGGTCTATCGTTTGCTTCACACACTTGGTTCAGTTCTGTTAGTAAATAAAGTCCTGGTGAACTTTAGAATGGTTTAAGCCTGTGCATGCTTGTGGATGGGTAAGGATAGCAGTGGGATTGTTATGGGATGGGTAATAGTGTGGATAGATAAACCTCCAGTGCAAGCATAGTGGGAACTGTATGGTCCACCCTCCCAGCTGCCACACATTATGGCCCTTTTTTATCAGTAACAATTTATTCATTGATACTCATTCAAAATAAACAAAGCTCTTATTAAGCCATTATTGTAGGGCACTCACATACTGACACAAATTCATCAGTGAATTGAGACAGGCTCAGAAAAGAACCATTAATACCAATCATCCTGTCTTGCCAACTACACTGCTCCAGCTGGGAGTTTGGCACCAGTGGTTTCAGGAGGTTGCGCTGCTTCTTCCCTTCACGTGAAAGCTTGTTGACTCCACAGTGTCTATCATGTTTTTGTTCCTTGCCTCCATTCACCGCGGGCTGCACATGAGATTTGCAAGATGCAGCAAGCTTCCACGATGCTCGCTCAGTCTGTAGTGAATGCTGCATGGTGGTGAGAAGTACTGGAACTGTTGGCCAGGATGCCAAGGCGTTTCTCCACCACCCGTTTGCCTGGACAGCCTTAGTTTGAAGATCCTCTCTTACAGGGTGACGGTATCTTGAGACTGTAGGGCTTATGAGTAGGTTTCTGAGGGGAGAAGGCGATCATCACCACGATGAAGTAGGGTACATCTGTGTGTCATTGGGTTAGGGGTCTGGTGGATCTGGAAAAACCAGTGATGGGTTGCGTTCCAGCCCCTCTTGAGGTCATGGCATTGTATATCTGGGCATCTGAAGTCTGACCTGTGCCGAAGCTCGATGTACATGAACTTGTGGTCAGCATCAACCATGGCAAGAGGATGTACTGAAGAAGCCCTTGTAGTTGAAATATTGGATCCTGAGGGTTGGAGTTTTGCAGGCCATGTGCTTCCATCTATGGCTCCAACGGTGTGGGGAAAGTTCATCTCTGATACCACTTGGTCTGCAACTTTCCTCCAGCCTTCTCAGTGGTGGGACACTGGAAGAGCTCCTCCACGTATTCTTCGATGATGCACTGCAATCCATCTATTCTCATTGACCACATGCCTGCAATGACTGTTGTTGCTGGACACCCTCCAGGCCACTCTGCTTTCATGTATGTGGTCCAGAGGATCAGAGTAGGCCGAGTCAGTGCCACCTTCAGTCCGGGTTCCAGGCTGGGACGGAAGTGTGGTGTTTGCCTTGGTCACCTGGTCTCAGATGCTCCTTCGTCAACATGGCTGCTGGCATCCTCATGAAGTGCTGGAAATGACAAGTCGTTTACTTCCTCAGCTCCACCATCGTTGTCATTGAGTCCAAACTCCACTCTTCTCCCAATCCATCTTGGGACCCAGGACAGCTCTTGGACATCTTTTCTTTCTCTTGTGTGAAAAGGTGAAACAGTCTGAAGAGGGCTTGGTTCTGGCTGCTGGATCATTACTAGATCCAGATGATTTTTTCCCCTTTATAGATATCGGTTTTCGCTAGTTGTCCTTCCCACATACTTAGGCATACTCCAGAATCTTAAATATCTGAGATAATCCCATATACAACGTTTTGTCGTTTTAATGCTTTATATTACAAGATGCATCTGCTTACATCCTTTCTATTTCCATGCTATAACGCTGTGTGGACGTTCCGTGTACCTTTCACTCCTCCTTCTTTCCGTTTTTTAGCTGCAGCGGATGTGAGTTGCAAGGATGTCCAGAGGATGCCGAGAGGATACAGGGTACGTTTAACGGATACAACGGACGTAGAACGTTGTTGGCCTGTATGTGTCATGGATGGACATCGTACGTGGCGGAAAATTCATCCGCTCAAAAAGTTTTGTGCAGCTCAAAACTTCTTGCACGATGAAATCTCAGTGGACGATAATGCTCAACGATAGAGCGTATGAAACACGTATGCAGTGATTACACAATGGATGCATCGCGTTTCCCAACGGATGGCAGCTTTTTGTCCATTTTACATCCTCTTTGCATCCGTGGTGCAGTGGGACATGGGCTTAAATACTAACCCCAGAAGAGAAAGTGAAAAAAGGAAGAAAGTGTCAAAGAAACAGCTTGTGTGTATTTAGATCTTGCTGACTTGGGACTTTGGAACTATATTTGAAGATTAAAAACACTTGGTGGCTGTTTTAAAGAAAAAAACCTCTACAATGGTATCACTGTTGGATTGAACTGAAAATAGAATTCAAAAAACTTGAAAGAGGAGGAAACAAGAAGGGAAGGGCTCTCTTGGTTCATTTTTCAATTCTTAGAAATGGCGATCTCTACCACAAGAAATTACAAGAAAAGACTACACAAGAAGAAGAGTGGGACAAAGAAAAGCCATTTTTTTAACAAACAAGTAACTTTTACCTTGGGGAAGAAAGGGGAAGAGGGGAAAGAGAATGGAGAGAATTGAGACCTAAAAAAACAACCATAAAAAGGGAAAAATATAGTGAAAAGTGGATATACGTGAGAAAGCAACAGAAAAAGGGAATATAGAAAAGGAAATTGAGGTGGAGAACAAGGGGGTAAAAGGGCAGAGAGAAGAAGCAAAAGGAGGAGGAAGGGAAGAGAAGCTACATGGGTGTGAAGCAAGATGTAAAGAAACAGGATTTAAAAATTGGAAACAACGATATGATGTAGTGAAACATTTGTGAATAAAAATGAATGGATTCAAATGAGAGAATTAATTTAGGAAGAATGGACATTTTAATGACATAATGTTTTAAAATGCAAGTGAAGTGGGGGGAAGTAATTATGGAAAGTTTATAGTGTTCCCATAGAAGCATGATACCTACTTGAAAAGTAATGTGTTAAATGTTTTAAAATTTAAAGAATATTAACATTAATGATAGAATTGAATTGGTATAGATAGTTGTTTAATTATGATTATGTATTATATTTTTCTTTTCTTTTTCTTTTAAAATGTAGCGTGTAGCTTTAATGTACTACACAGAATGCGAATGGAAGTTATGTCTATATTTAAGGTTATAATTTTAGGGGAAAGATATTAAAGGTGTCATTACTCCAATCAGTGATCTCACGAGGAGTAATTTGTTATGAGAAAAGATAATAGACAGTTGAAATAGACAGACAAAGAGATATAAATATAATGATCTTGATTTGAGGATGAAACAAATAAAAATAAAATTAAAAAATGTTAAAAGAGGGAGAGCTATAAAGGAAAATGTAGATTCGTATAAGTTATGGACCTAATGGCTTATATAAAAATGAGCATGAATTTGAATTGGTGTCTGTACAAAGAGATGTAACCTGGGATCAGGCTGCTTTCATGTTCTGGGTTGTGTTTGTTTATGTTTGTTTCTAAAAATCAATAAAATTTTCTTCAAAAAAAAAATCCCACAAATATATACATTAGATTGCTATTATTAAACATAATTAACATAATGGTTAATTTCAAACACAGAACTAGAAACAATAGAAATATAATTTTGAAAAATAGAAAATGTGATTTTAAAAAAAAGTCAGAAAAGGAAACAAACTTCAAAAAAAGTGTTCCACAGTTCAAGAATAACAAAAGAAAAATTCTTCCTGTTTATACAAAGTACTATCCTCTACAAAAATATAATCTGTCTTTAGAAGGCCTTCTCTTATAGATCTGAACATCTGATCTGATTTATAATGAAACAGATGATCCCTTAGAAATGTTCATTGTTTAAACTCCTTTTAAATTTCAACAGAACTGATATCCCAATGATACTGGAATTCATCTAGATAGCCAGATGTCAAGTCAGAGTACCCCTAGTCAGATATGTAGTCCTAATATACCTTAGGGACACCAGGTGAGAGACCACCAAGTAGGGAAAAACTTATATACGAGCTTTTGAGAAAATAATGATCTACAGTCATTGCAAACACCTCACATTAAAAATGACAAATATTAGGCTTGGAAGGTTTACTTTAAATGTTCCTAGTACAATGAGATCTACCAACCAGAGCCAGATGCAGAATAGTAATCTGTTGAATTGATGCAGACTAACAAATACAGAATAGGATGTTTAGAAACAAACTGAATCCAAAATTTGTGATCAGTATCAAAACCAAGCTTACAAACCTTTTGTACAAAGATCTACTGAGTTTGCTTCAAGCATTTTTTCCCAGTATATTTATGACAGAAGGGGTTAAGATAGGAGAGATTTCTAATGAAATATCTTGGAGGATTTCCAGCAGTTGCTAATGTAATCATCTTAATTCTCTTCTTCCCCGTTTTGACCCCTTACATGCTCCTATAGTGCTCAACATGCTAAATCCTACTTTGGTTTGGGTCCAGAGTAGCACAGAACATGTGGCCCTGGACCTTTCCTTATTTACACTTATTCCTCTCTTCTGCCTCAAACTACACTGGCTGATATTTGGGGATGTTACTTTACACATATAAAGTAGCTATTTTTTTAATGTAGAAAGAAAATATATGCCAGGTTACATTACAAATCTTGGCTAAAAGAATAATGTGAGAGAGATGAAATGTTAAATTGCATTTCAAGGATATTTTTTTTTCTCTTTTCTCTCTTTCCATTTCCATTTCAGAGACAGTATCAGCTAAAACAAAAACTTCAGCTGCCTTTAATTATGTGTTGATCTCAAAAGACACTGAAGCAAAAGGAGATTCTGGATAGTAAATAACTCCTGGATAGCAAGGAAATCATCCTAGGATCAGCTAATAATCAAAAGTCAAATGACATAACAACCTCCATATAAAAACTGCCAAATGAATGGCCAGTCATGACAATTAATTAGAAAATGAAGCAACTTATTGTTCAGAGGGATGGAAATCACCTCTGTAAGAGAAGCATGTGGAATCCCTGTATAAAAACAGATGTATTCACTATGGGGGAATCTATCTTTTGGGACTAATTTAACTAATTAGTTAATTTAGTTAACTAATTAACCAATTTAGCATTAATTTAATTTGAATTTTATTTCAAGTTAAATGAAATATTTGTGCAATAAATGCAGCATTTAGATTTGATTTTATTAGTACTTTGCTTGTTAACATTAAAGTACACTATGGTTTGGTGATACAAAGAGAACATTTGGACTTGCACAACAAAAGCCAATCCACGCATTGCTTTTTTTTTGTTGTTTTATTATTTCATTTAGATTTAAACTTACACGCTGCCCTTCTTCCCAGAGCTGACTTAATGAGGCTTACAATAATTAAATTAAAATACAATATACAACATTAAAACAACATGGGACTTAAATTTTAATTTAAAATTCAGTTATAATAAAATTGATCAGGATGGGGAGAGAATGAACAATGTGCACATGAGGAAGAACTGAGTGTTATCTAATTCACTAGCCACCTTCAAAATGCCACATTCCCATTGGGGCCCCAGACCAGTTGGTATAGCATGCCTTCCAGCCCCTTTGGAAGGGCAAAAGGGTAGGTGCGGATCTCATTCTGAGGGACACAATGTTCCAGAGAGTGGGAGCCATGGCAGAAAAGGCTCTTCCGGAGTCCACCACCCTATCCTTGATGGATTAGGTCTGCAGCATGCCCCTTCTGCCAGCATGGGTGGGGCAGCTAGACCCATTGGGGTGAACCACTTTCTTAAGACAGTCTGGACCCATGCCATGAAGGGCTTTAAAGGTAATAATAAACACCTTGAACTGGACCCAGAAGCAAACGGGCAATCAGTGCAGATTGCAAAACAGCAATGTAACTCTGGGCACAAGAACTGATTGCACAATTGCTTTCTGTACCAGCTGAAGCTTCCGGATACTTTTCAAGGGTAGCCCTATGTAGAGCACATTGCAAACTGAACACAAATGTAATTTCAGAATGACTGTATCACGCAAGAATCTTGAGAACTATGATGAATGTATTTATATACATTATGTAATGTACTTAATTGCATAATGTTTCTAACACACTACATGAATTCAGCAGAGCTAAAAATGTTGTGTTGCTGATTTTTGTTCATACTCCGTGTCTGATGCATCTCGCTGCAGCGTCCAAGAATAGTTAGCCAACATTCCAGAGATTGGATCTCTTTGGATTGTTAAATCAGAAACAGTTTTAAGATCTTGATGAATTCAAGACATTCAAGCAAATACTACCTTTTTTGTAAGCTTATAGTAATAGAATCTTTCTTTTTTTTTTTTAATAAAAAATTTATTTGGGTTTGCACAAAACATAATACAAATAAAATTTCTTTTTTTTTGAGAATAGCATGGTCCCAGATTATCGCTTCTCCATACAGACACAAATTCAGTTTCATATTCATCTTTGTATTCTATTCCATATCTTATCACTATTTTAACATTTTCTCAATAATTTTTCCCTTCCCCTAGTTTTCTCAATCTTACTTTTAATTATCTCATTCCTTTCTAAATTCAATTATATATACATTTCTTTTTCTAAGTTTCAATACCTTTTTAGTCATCATATTTATACTTTTTCTGTCCTGTTTCAATTTCATATTTTCTTTTCTCATTAAACAAAATTTTCCCCTGTAGTTACTAATTGGAATATGACACCTTTGTATCTTTTAATTTTTATCCATTCAACTCTTATTTAAACTTCAGTTTATGCCTTTACAATTATA
>BHFT01001007.1:0-30880 GCA_004320025.1 Laticauda laticaudata | reverse complement strand
TTACATCGTACACGGTGGAAAGTTCATCCGTTCACAAAGTTTTGTGCAGCTCAAAACTTCTTGCGTGGATGAAATTGTAGTGGACGGATGCTCAACAGCAACATGTATGCAATGAGTACACAACAGATGCATAGCGTTTTCCAGCGGATGGCAAGTTTTTTTTAACATTTTACATCCTCTTTGCATCCGTAAGTGCAGTGGGACCGGGCCTTTTAAATCTCTGGTTTAAGGAGCAGAAAAGAAGTCGTCCCACTGAAAGCAATCACTGGCTGTATCCATTGCAGCTGGCCCTGGATGAGATCTGATACTCAGGGAATGAGACCCTTTACAAACCCTAATTCACAGATTCAGATATAATAAGCTGTTGTTTGAGATTTGCCCATTCCTCTTCCTTCTATTGCATTTTAGTAAGTTGGATAAGAGCAGAACTGAATATCTGGCACATGCCACTGCAGGTATTAAAATGAATGATCAATGCTTTCATTATGACTGAAGCATGCTTTGCAAAAATAGAGAATTCATACAGTCTCACATATTGACTCTTTAATTTTTATGCCAATGAAGAAAAAGGGGAGAAATGAATAGTGGATTAGCATGTATTTCACTGATGCCATTATTTGGAACAATACAAAAAAAAGTCCTGTTTGGTTGTGTGGGCTTGTCTGTTATTTGCTAATTGTGGTTCCCCCTTCCTTGCACAGGTCAGGAATGTAACACTACCAGAATTGTTTTATGAATAATCTAATGAACAGCTTGCTTCTTTGTGCAGTTTATAACAACTCTAAAGACTAGAAGAGCAATGAAAATTTCCTAAAAAACAAAGATAGAACTCTATGTAATATTTACAGTTCTCCATGGAATGCCAGCCACTCTTAATGGCACCTGTCAGTTGGGACAAAGGCTGTCAGCAATAAGCTTTAATGGGAAATATACATGAGGAATTAATGAGCTGAAACAGCACTCCTATTTCAGAGTGGGGTGGGAGTTCTATGTTTAACTACTCCAACTCCTTCCTGATGCAAGAGTTCAGTTGTTCAAATTCTGTTTAAGGGTTTCTAATCCAAGACAAACCACTGCCCTCCAAGCAGTTTTCTTCTTCTGTAGCTTACACTATCATATTTGTTTCTTTGTTCAATTTCAACATTGTCCACCTCTCCTAAGTGACCCTGGGTGCTTTGCAATACAAGACATCCTTCTATGAGGATATTTAATATACAACATAGGGTATGAAGTCAGCCTTTGCATTATTCATATGGATTTCTCTTGGAATGGGAATTAATTGCTTCAGATCTTGCTCTAAGAAGTGTTGGAAGAAATATCCTTCTGGGTTCAGTTCCAAGTGAGGAGAAAGGCACTGGAAACATTGAGGCTGTTTGAAAAGATGGTTTAATGGTGGACAGAATCACATGCCTTGGAGTTCTTGGGTGAAGAAAAAGGGAAGAGATGCTGAGTCTCTGGGTTTATACTCTCTCTGGCTTTGAACTTCCTGGGGCACAGAAAGAGTATCCTGATTGGTTGCTGTCAGGGGTCATAGCTAGCTCTATAGGCTGTCTCTGTGTTAAGTTTGGTTGAATCTTGGTGGGTGGTTCAATGAAGGGCAATTAAATGGCTCTGCCTGAAGGAGGTAGATCTTTGTTATGGAAAATAAACTGGCCGGGGCCTTAATGGCCCATTAACAAAGGTGGGGGAGGACTGAGTTTCTGCCTTTCTGAATTTCTACTTCTCTTTTAGGGGAAATATTATGCCTTTTTAATATATCCTAAAATATTTCATTTTTCTAGGAGAGAAACTTCCCACAGCAGTAGCAGAAACCCATTTTTCTCCTTCACTTTGTGACAACCTTTTAAGCCCATGTCACACAGCACCAACGGATGGAAAGAGGATGTAAAACGGAGAGAAACACTTACCATCCGTTGGTTAAGGCGACTGCATAGCTCGTTCTCTCCGGAACACTGTACTCCACTGCGTTTCCGTTTTTCATCCTCTCTATCCGTCCAGCATCTGCTATAAAAAAAGGGGAGAGAACTCACCTGGATCTCACTTTCAGTCCACGCAGCCCTTGCTGTGCAGACCTCTCAGCCTTCATCTGGTTAGCTCTTGCATCTTCCACAGTCATGTCCAGGTATCCATCTCCACCATAGGATCGATCACACCTCCCCCTTTGGTAGCCGTCGACCATCGTTTCTACAACACGTGTGAAGCCATCTACAGGCTCTTTTTCACCTGTTCTACAACACAAAGAAAGGCGTCCAAAGAAGTGTTGGATGTCCGGAAATGATGGATCTCGCGAGAAGAGCCGAGGTACGGATCTGTATAATCAAGGCTGATGGTTGAACTGAGGACACGAGAACCACTCGCTGCATTCCAGAAACTTCATGAGGATTGCCGCCAAGCCAATGTTTGACGAAAGTATGATGCAGCAGCTCGAGACGCAGGTCTGACCAAGCAAAAAGGTCGCCCTCTCCCTCAAACCTACCTTCATGAAGCCCTACACTTTCCAGATGCCTCAAACCCGTGAAAGAGAGGATCTTAAACTACAGGCTGTCCAGGGCAAGCGGTCGTGGGTGGAGAACGCCCTTTGGCATCCTGGCCAACAGGTTCCAGTACTTCTCACCACCAATGCAGCATCACCCAGACGACCGTGAGGAGGCATCATGGAAAGCTTGCTCCATCCTGCCCACAATCTCATGCACACCCCGTACCCCAGTCTTGCGAACAGGCTCATGGACCTCCAACAAGGCAATGGGGGACATGGGAGCTGGGGAATGGAGGCAGGGTTGACCGATAGACACTGTGGAGTGCAAGGCTACACACAGAGTTCATGTGAAGGAAAGGAAGCAGCGCAACCTCCTGAAACACTGGTGGCAACTCCCAGCTGGAGCAGTGGAGTGGCAAAGACCAGGATGTAGATGTTAGTGGAATGCTTCCTCAGCCTGTTGTCATTCACACTGATGAGATTGGCATGAATGTTGAGTGGCCCTACAATGAACAGGGCAATTCAATAAAAAGAGTTTGTGTTTATGTTGAAATTGTGTGGTTCAAATGATTAATTGTTATTGATGATAAAGGGCCAAAGGTTGTTGCCACCCTGGAAGGTGTGGACCATACAGTCCCACTATGCTTGCATCGAGGTTTATCTATCTCACAGCTATTACCCATCCACAGTATCTAACCCATCCCACAGCTATTTAACCATCCAACAGGTATCCCTGCCCAGCCCACAGTATCCCTGCCATCCCATAGCCATTCCCATCCCAAAAGGTATCCCTCCAATCCCACAAGCTATTACCCACCCCAAAGGTATCCCTTGCCATCCCACACTATCTTAAACCCATCCACAAGCAATCAAAGCTTAAACCATTCTAAAAGTTTCCACCAGGGACTTTATTGACTAAAAAGAACTGAAGCAGTGTGTGAACCAAAGATAATCTTATAAAAACAAACTGTAAAACGAAAATGACCAAGTGTCCCAAGCAAAGGATAAAGTCATCAGGTAGCAACCCAGTCTCTGGGCACTCTTCTCTGGTCACACAGAGGGTGCCCATAGTTCTCAGGGTGAAGGGTCCAGGTGCTGTGGAGTGGCTGCTGCTGGAGTGCTGGTCTGAGCGCCATTGGGGTGCCTTGCCCCAAGAGGACAAGAGCAGGGGATGGTGTGTGGAGGGAAAGCTCTCAGGAGAGCTGGCTCAGTCTGTGTGATTTGAGAGCCCCTTCCTCCATGACAGGGGCTGGTCAGTCCCAAGACCTTAGACAGATGTTTGAGCCAGGCTTGGCTGTGGGGTGGAGAAGGAAGGAGTGTAGTGGGGCATGTCTGTCTGCAAGGTGAGCGAAAGGTGAGTGTCGGGTGGCATCTGTGGCATGGGTGACATTCGTGGCATGGGTGCATGGGTGGCATCAGTGCATTGGTTGGCATCAGTGGCATCGGTGGCATCAGGTGGCATATTGATGAACCTGCTGCTGGACTGGAGGCTGCCTGTGCTGCTGGAGCTTTCCTGTAGCCATAACTTTGATAGGTGAGGGCCTGTGGAAAAGCCCTGGAAGGCAATGACATCACCCTGGGGGTGGAGGAGCAGCCTGGACTGGGTGGGAGGCATTCAACCTGGTCTGGAGGGTCTTTGAAAAGCTAAAGACCAGAGTGATCCTGTGCCTTATTTGATCATCCTATCTGGCTCAAATGTGAATATCGTGGACTAATGTCCGAAGAGGAGGTCTTTTGCGACTGAAAACGATCAGTTGTGAGGGAAGGGCTTGCAGTTTGGAGGATGTTTATGTCACGGTGCGGATATTGTATTACCACTGAGAGGTAGAAAAGAGATTTACCAAACTCGGCTCTCTGTTACGACATGTATCTTCGACTAGGCCGCATTCTTATCTCCAGCAAGGACCAGTGTGGCGCGATGTCCTACACAGTGCCGGCTCTCTGACTCACTTTTTTTACCATGTGCGCGAGTCGCGTCAGTCCTGGAAGCTTGGTGTGACGTGTGGCATGCGGGTTGGGCTGTGGTGGAAGGCCATCTCTCCTTTCTCCCACGCTTGTGCCAGGGAAGTCCTCCAACATGTTTTCCACCAACGTGTTAGATCACCACTGTGCTCCAGCGCAGGGTTTTCTTCCGGTCGTGGGCCTACCCGCGTCACAGACACCCCTTGTCTGCGGTCAACAGGAGCGTGACCTCTCGGGCCCGGAAGAGGAAATTGGCTGCTCAGCAGGCTGCCCGTCTGAGAGCGAGGTTGTGAAGAGCGGGGTGCACATGCTCCTTCTGTGGCTCGGGATACTCTGCCCTCCAGAAAAACATACACGACACACTTGGCCATACACGAGGGATAGGTCGTCAAGCCCGCAGATCTGTTCAGCTTGACGCTGGCCACGGGCCAGATTTTCTTGAGGTGCAGCTCCCGTACCAGGTGTGCAATGTGCTTCCAACGCAGCGGAGGCAAAGCACCTACGCCGGAACAGTGCACAGCCACAGGCTCGTTCCGCCTCTGTGCTCTTTTCACCAAGCAGCCTGACTTCCTGTTTATATTCAGTGGTCTTCTCACAGAATAGAGCCTGTTCACTTATGGAAACCGCGCTATGAGGATAACTCGTTTCTCCCTTTCATAGCGCCATATCGAACCTCTCATCCTTTTCGATCAGTTTCTATCTATATCGCAGTGTAATTCCGCATTAAGCGAGATTATAGCCTCCATACATTACGTTGCATGTATGTCCGGTATGGCCTCATCCTTACGCCTTTCTGTGGCATAGGGGCCTAATTTTATCAGCACTCCACTTTAAGTTCAGAGGGCTGCGAATTGTGTAGGGGCTGCTTCCACCGAGTTCACTGCACCTCAAGCTCGACCAGCAGACCTACGAGACTCAACCAACAGTAAGCAGCAAAAGCTAGGACCAGCATATGACCAAGCCACACCATGAGCTCACTTTCCAGCACCAAGGGATCGTAGGCTAGACTAAGAGCAGAGATAAGCACCCAGAAGAAACCAGGCAGCTTGAGGGACCAAGGAGTGCACGAGTCTAAACCAGTCAAGAGTCAAGCACCAAGCAGCAGCAGCAGGGACCAGCACGCACCTCGAGCAGGACAGCTGAACCTATGGCGAAGCACTATGCTCAACGCGAGTGGCTATGTAACGGAGCGCACGAGGCCAGCGATAGCAGCTGCACAGCACAGCGTCCACCTTACTGAGAGCAGCGCCAGCCAGGAGTACTAGTCTGCGAAGTCCAGTGTGCTGATAACACCACTCTGAGCTCATGACGCTATGCTCGATCCATAGCGAGCACAGTCTAAGCTTCTCCACAGCTTCAAATGTGCTCTATGGAAGAGTCAGCCCAAGCAGCAGGAGAAAGCCCCAGCAGAAGCAGAGTCAGGGCCAGGGGGGCGTGGTGTGTCCCCTCGTTCACTTCTTGCCAGGGCTGCAGCAGATGGGTGACATCAGGCTTCCCTGTCTTCTTCACCTCATCGGTTGTTTCTGCACCTCAGGCTGATGCGTATTGGAGCTGTGTCTGTCGCCAGCAGTCTTTCCTCTGATTGTGACCTTGCTATCGAGCTAGCTCTCCTCCTCTCTTTATATCTGCATGTGGCTTGACGGCAATTGACATTCCCCCGCTCGATGCCGCTATGTGAACGCTTTCTGGGCATCTCGACTAGGCTATTCCGGCCTTCTGCATGCCTCGACTTCATCCGCTTTCGGCATCCGCCCTGCATTTCCACTCTTCACCTTCGACGGTATCGTGCTTCGCTTGGCATACCACCAGAAGCCTGCGCATCATTACTAGCGCATCTCATCTTCTCCTATTCCCAGTACCCCATCCCACTTAGGCTTCGTGGTGCGGCATCTGCTATACCATCCCCACTACATTCCCCCGCCCGTCCGGTTCCTGGCCGTTGTTGTCCACTCTGCTTATGCAAATTCCGGGAGCGAACTTTTTGAGAGGCGGAAGAAGGAACAAGCAATGTCCAAAAGTGTCTGAGGTGATGGAACATTTCTCATTCCGCTGTTCCTTTTTACATACGTTTTCCATCCCTCGGGCCATATAGTGATAGCACCCACTGTTTTAGAGATGTCCGCCAAATTGGCCCCCAACTCCATCATTATAGATGTATTAACAAAGTGTTACAGTTTAAATTATTGTATAATTTACGAGCTCAATACCCATGCTTCGATACAAAACTATGTGGGTTGGGCTTAGTTTTCGGGGAGGAAAAATAAGGAGGAGGGAATTCCCTGGCTCCTGCCTACCAAGTAGCACTCAGCGGATTGAGTGTCATCTGGCTAGTATCCTTCAGTGTGTTGAGAGAGATTAGAACGGAATTGTTTGGAAACGTAAAAAACAGTCATTTGTGCTGTAATGAATAGTGAGACGAGCAAGAACCTTGGGCGTGGGCTCTAGCACAACCATTCGTACTAAGAGGCATGAGTTGCTTACTCATGTGAAAAGTAAACTGAAAACTTATGAAACTCCTCTCCTCTGCTTGTGATTTTGTTTGACAGATTCTCTGGTACGATATAGGACTCATTCTCTACAGAAGTTCGTTGCGAGGGGAGTAGAGCTCCACTATAGGCAGTGCAGAGGATGCCGCCAGCCCATATTTATAATAATAAGAGTGAGGATTATGATACTATGCTATGACTAGTAACATTTCCACAATAAATATTATTGTCCTTCTAGACGCGAGGAGCCATATAGACAGAGCGCAGACGAAAACATATGTGCCAAGATTTTCAAAGGTTTGTAGCTTTACAAGTTCTGGGGAGGAATTTGTGGATGGGAAAGTTGTGGTGACGTCTTGGTATTTTCGTTTTCCCACCAATTAGTATGACGCGAAACACCAACTTCTGGCCCAGCCTGGACCCTGGGATCTTAGAAAAATTAAGTTTGGTACACACACACCACACACACACACATGTTTATAGGCAAGGTATGTGTAAAAGTATGAATGGGATGCGGCATATGAACATGGGGTAGCTAGCTTCCGAGCGAAGACCCATTTAAAGCCGAGCGCGTGTAAAAAGCGAGAGATAGGGCTAGAAGGAATTTATCTCAACAAGATGTTAATGTGTGTGAGTGCACATCGCGATGTGAAAGAATAAAAAAATGAGACTTTATTATGAATATGATTTTCAAAGCAAGAGAATTGGCATTGGCATAAAACTATGAAATAGTTTTCAAAGCAAGTTAGGGTTCTCCCTCTTGAACTAGATGACACAATGACATTGAAGACCAAAATTCCTAGTGAGACCTTGAGATAGGCCAACACTGAGAAGCTGGGATTGACAAACCCTTGTTGGAGAAAATGTTTAAAGATGCCACACAAGTATACTTGGAGGACACCGATGGTACAGAATATCACAAGCAGTTTCCCAAGGGTGTTTTTCAAGAAGAAATTGAGCGTGTGCGCGTTGTTTTCTTCCTGTAGATACATTTTTGCTCTCATCACCAAAAGGCTTCTTCAGTTGATAGCATAAAAGGTGGTAGCTCTACCAAGAACTTGGTTACTGCTTCCCCAGGTAAAATTTCGAGCGTTCCGAATGCAATACAATGGTAAGCCTCATTCTGTAATTCCAAGACCGTGGAAATACATTGGCTCGAGGAATTCTCCGCTTAGACATACAGAATGAGAGGAGCTCCATTGCCACTCAATGATTGCTATAGTGCCCACTAGCCACTCTCGAATTTTATAGTGGAACACTTGAGGCAGGTTGCGCTGTGTTGAGCCTACACATTAATTTTATATAGTTGCAGAGGCAGTATCAATACTTGGGTTATGTTTTGGGAGCTATTTTTAGGGTTCAGAACATTACACACAGTAAGAGTTGTATATGTGTAAATCATTGACTCTTGTGCCTATACTCTCCTGTTATCTTCTCTCGACACACCGTGAGCCAAAATATTTGGCTGTACTTAAACAAAGAGGAATAGCAGACAGCGTGGCAAAGGTTAACATTAAGGGCATTATTTTAATATAGAATTATATTTATTAATTTAACAATTACTAAACTTACAGAATTTATCACTTTAACAATCCCATTGTGTCTCACAAAATGCCCATGAAGCACACAACTCTGCAAAGTGTAGCAAATTGAGCATTGGCTTTTCGAACTGCTTAGGTTGACAAGATTCCAGGCGTCTAGGGCTATCACAGAGGGATGAGCAATGACCAACGTTTTCCCATCATACACATACTCTTCAGCTTGAATCTGGAGCACTATCGCTTCCATAACCCACAAATGCAAGCGTCCCTCGTTATTCTGACACCCATCTGACCCATTGAGCCACTCCTTTTTATATATTTTCTTTTCATAATCCTAATCCTCTGTTAGAAACAAAAAGTGGTTCCAAACAGGATTAAACCGCAGGCCTTACGGTTTTTAGGTAAAGAATAATTTTCATAGTCTTGGGTGCCAGTTTCCACATTGTATTCGATTTATTTATTCTTGTAAGTATAACATGAAGACAGCAAGGGTAAATCCTAGAAAATGTTTGGAATTGCCTATTTACAGATAAAAACCACCTCAGAACAATTATTCCAAGCTATATTTGGTCTTCTATGAGCGGAATCTCAGAATTTGACAAATACTCTCTTTTCAATCAGCATTGCAAAAGAGTGCAATTGGATATCTAAGATTTTTTTAAAAAATGCCCAAGAAAAGTAATGATCACATTACTGATTCTGGCATCAGCCATTTCAAAGAATTCAATAAATTCACACAGTACAAACAACTTAATCTTTCCACTTCCCATGTTGAAGTGAATATCCTGATATTCATAGGCGCAACTCCGTTTGATTCCTTGTGAGAAATATTCCAAAAGACACGAACGCATCTAACTATCGAAGATCACATGTCCTGGGATCATGGGGTGGGAGAACGTAACCACTTTCTCCATATGAGTGCTTAAAGTCAGCCACATAGCAACCCACATTGTTTCAGAAGAAATGAATATTCATTTTGATTCTTCACAGTTCGTTTTCACACTTCTCGATGAGTTCCCTAACACAAATCCAAAGATTGGTGCTGTGCAACACAGACTAAGGAAGAGTATATAGTGAGATCACCTCTTGGTATGTAATGCAGCCAACAGTGATCTTTAAATGGGACAGGAATCAGAGCAATGAGTTACTGCAGTATTCTGAGCTGAACACGAGAGATAAGATGAATAAACCCAGTTCTGGAAATGGAACAACATACTTCGCTCTGTACTTGGCTCTTCATGTTACAAACGCCTAATAATACTTCGTTCAATTTAAGCAAACTGAGGTGCACTTCACTTTTCACATTTACAAACACGTGCTCTTTAACTTGTTCAAAAATAAAGACAATATCGTTTCAACTTTGGGCCATACATTCCACCACTTCTTTTATAAAGTGCCTAGCAAAGTATATTGCGCAATTCTTTTGGCAATTGGAAAGAAGAATTTATCAATATGCAGTTTCTATTTTCTGATTGCCTATACATGCTTGATTAACCAAATATCCTACATTCAAACTCCAAGGGAAAATTTAGATACATAGCAGCTGTGTCTCAGGAGGTCCAACATGGCGCGAATGGTGTTCACTGACGTAAGAGTCGAAAAGCTAGCCAATCGATAAGCAAATTCAACAGTAATAGCACTGAAAGTGAAGAAGGGAGCGAAGATTCAAAATTGGTGGAGACGTATGGCTTTAGAAATCCATTAAAGGGGGAAGCTATATCAAAGCTGTTTAAACCTTGAGGATAATGTAGTGAAGAAGAACTGGTTGAAAGAGACAACTGCTGGCAAGCATAAGGGGCTAACTTATATATGTCATTTCATCCACCCAGTGATTCTTTTTAGTTCTGGCCAAAAGTACTAGGAAATAGATAGACACTTGAAACTTCAGTACCCTTTTTCATGATTTCTGAGAGTGACAAGAGGACAGGAGGAACACCATACCTATGGCAAGTGAATGACCACACACCCAGAATGTCTCAAGGTGGCATGAGCGATTACTCAAGTCACAAACCCAACAAAATGAGTTGAGTCATTGGACCAAAGAAATACATAGACGTGGAAGCTTTGCACATCCTGCACAATCCCATGCGCAACCCGCTACCCCAGTGTTGCAAAACAGGCTTGTGGAACTCCAACAAGCAATGGGGATTATGGAGCCTGGGGAATGGAGGCAGGGTGAAACCTGATAGATACTGTGGATGTGCAAGGCCCCAACCAGGCTTCACAATGAAAGGGAAGAAGCAGCGCAATCTCATGAAACAACTGCGTGAAACTCCCCAAGCTGAGCAGTGGAGTGGGAAGACAGGATTTGGTAGATTGCTTCATGGATGTTTCCTTCAGCCTGATCTCATTCACCACTGATCCACACAGATGAGATTGTGCCATATATTGTTGAGTGGCCCTACAGTGAACAGGGCATTTTAAAAAGAAGTTTGTGTTCATGTTGTTGAAATGTCGTTGATGAATGATACATTGTATAATAAAGGGCCATAGGTGTGGCACCTGGCGGGTGTACCTCGTCCCACGATGCTTGCACTGGAGCTATCTATCCCACTGCTATCCTTACCCATCCCACAGTATTACCCATCCCACAAGGTATACCCCTGCCATCCCACTGCTATCCTTACCCATCGCCACAAGCATGCAAAAGCTAAACCATTTCTAAAAGTTTCCACCCAAGACTTTATTTACTAAAAGAACTGAAACCAAGTGTGTTGAAGCAAAGATAAACTTCTTTAATAACAAACTGTAAAAAAAAAATGACCCAAGTAAAGTGTCCCAAGCAAGATAAAGGTCAACAGGTTAGCAACCCAGTCTCTGCAGTCTTCTCAGCACTCTGAGGCATGGCCCATGGTTCTCTCAGGCGGGTGGAAGGGTCCAGGTGGCTGTGGAGGGTCGCTGGGGTTGAGTGCGGTTACTGAGTGCGCCCATTTTTCTGGCGCCGGCCTTGAATTGGAGGAACAATTCAGTGAATGGTGTGGTGGTATGGTAGTTCTCAGAGAGCTGGCTCAGTCCTGTGATGTTTGAGAGCCCCTTCCTCCATGACATGGGGGTGACAGTCCCGAGACTTGATGACAGATGTTCTGAGGCCTGGGCTTGACTGTGGGGGTGGAGGATAGAGGAGTCAGTGGGGCTGTCCCTGTCTGCAGGGTGGGTTGAGGTGAGGCATCAGTTGGCATCTGTGGCGTTGGTGGCATCCTGTGGCGTCGGTGGCATCTGTGGCGTCGGTGGCATCGGTGGCATTGGTGGCGTAAGATGACCTGTGGCCTGGACTGGGAAGGGGCTGGCCTGTGCTGCTGGAGCTGCCTGGTAATGCCATAAGCCTGGTTAGGTGAGGGCCTGTGGAAGCCTTTGGAAGGGCTGTGAGCATCATTCTGGGGTGGAGGAGCAGAGGCCTGTGACTGGTTGGTGAGCAGGTTCAGCTGGGCCTGGAGGTTGTTGCAGAAGACTTGTGATCCTCTTCCTTGAATCACCTGCGTACTGGGATTTCGGGACAATGTCCATTGAGGGTCTGGGTTGACGTAGGTGAGGAAGGCTGTTCTGTTAGAGGATTGGTTATGTCGGTTGTGTACCAGCTGACGAGAGCGAGGGTCTACACTAGCTTTTGATGTGTCCCTGATCTCCAGGCAGGACAGTGTGGCTCTGTTCCCTCGCGGTCTGGTCTCTGCCTGCTTCTCTGTGGCAGTGGTGGAGCTGGGGGTGGGGTGGGTTGGGTCTCTGTGGCAGGCGGCCTGTCTCCTTGCTCCAACCCTGTAACCAGGGGGGTCCTCCATGCGCTGCCGCACGGGGAGTGCAGCTGTTTGGGGGGTTCCCATCGTGGGGCGCTCCACAAGATAGCTCTGCCTGGACACAGGAGCTGACTCTTGGCCAGAAGAATGACCTGGCTCTCTGCTGGGCTTCCTGAGATAGAGGGTAGACAGAGGGCTGCTCCTCGTGGCGGACCTCACGCTCCAAAAAGCGTGCACTTGGCCGATCACGTAGCGTCTCCTGGAGCAGTGAGCTTGACCGTGGCGCTGGCCAGACTTCTTGAAGGTGCAGCTTCCATCCATACCAGGTGTGCATCGAGTGCTCTCCACCACCTGAGGAGGACTCGAAGTGTATGCCCAGGCTCTCTGCCATTCCTCTCTCCAGCTGCCCTGCTTCCCACTTGTGTCTGGATAAGAGCCTGTGTCCCTTCCACCAAGAGGTACTTCATTCTCGCTCAGTCCAATTCCAGCACCTCATCCTCATGTTTCCTCTTCGTGATGGGGTACTGTCTCCTCTGCCTTATCACGTGATTGCCGCTTCCTCCCTTAGGCATGGGCCTTCTTGGGGCCCTCATCAGAAGGCTTTGAGGTTCTAGGGGCTTGGCTTTCCACCACACCAACACCACCACCAAGCAGCAAACAGCAGCAGCAGCAAAAGCAGCAACCAGCAGCACCAGCAGCACCAGCAGGCCGACCAGCAGCACCAGGAGCACAGCAAGGAACTAGGAACAGAGCACGCAGCAGAGTAAGCCCAGCAGAAGCACCAGCACCAGGAGGTAGCAACGCAGCAAAAGTAAGCACCAACAAGAAGCACGCAGCCCAGCAGAGTCCAGCCCCAGCAGCAGGAAGCACACAGCAGAAGCAGAGTCAGCGCTCATGGGGGTTGGGATGGTGGCCCTGTCGCTGATGCTTCCAGGGCTGGCAGGAGTAGGGCACAGGAGCTTCCTCTTGTTCCCCATGGTTGTGGAGACTGGAGATGTGTGGCAGCAGGTTCTTTCCTCTGAATGGTGACCTGCTTGTGAAACTGCATCCTTTTTATATCCGCAGGGCTGACGCAATGCAATCCATCCCGGCTATTTGCACAGTGAACGCTTTAGCCATCCGCTAGGCATCTGCTAGCGTGTGTCGCATGATGCATCCGCTTCACTCCGCTAGGCATTCCGCTCATGCATCTATTCGCTTCACACTGCGGCGTACCGCTTAGCTGTGCTCCCCCGGAAAGCCCTGCAGATATGTCACTTCCAACTTCATTCGGCTTCCATCCGCCAGGCTTTCCGTGGAGGCATCTGCTTAAACATCGCTCGCTACGTCCTCCCCATGTCCGTTCCTTTCCTGTGTGTCTGCTTGTTTATGCAAAATTTGGGGCACTTTTGAGAGCGGATAACAACGGATGGAACATTTTCTCGTTCGCTGTGTCCTTTTTACATACTTTTTGCATCCGTCGGCCGATGTGACAGGGCCTTTAGATATTTGAATGTTAATATAATGTATCTTTTCGATCAAAACGTATCAAGTACTTCAACTTTTCAGGATGGTATGAGGATTCTGGGTTGGTAGGTATGGGCTTAAAACAGAAAAGCTCCAATTTTTATATGGTTTGGTTGTTAGATCATTGTTATCATTTTTTCTGCATGTGCAATAATTTGTCAATATTTTTCTTATCTCGGCCAAACCAGAATAATAGGGTACCATCAGTCCATAACCTTAATACTGTTTTTCTTTGATGCAAACTGCATAAGAATTACAATTCGTTTTTTTTTTTTAATTTTGTTGTTATGTCATGTCTGAGTGCTTAGATTTGGAACTAACTGAACACTGTGTATGAGCTCAATGCAGTCTCCAGCCCATTTTTATGGCTCATGAACCCTCAGGACCTTAGTTTTGAAACTGTGGCAAAATGCAATTTTTCTGCAGCAATTTTTGCCTTTTGTTTTTAAAGTGTTGCAATGCCGATAGGTGTATTACACGCCCTCTTGGATTAACATAGTGATCAGTGGTGGGATTCAAATTTTTTTACTACCAGTTCTGTGGGCACAGCTTGGTGGGCATGCAGGGGAACAATACTGTAAAATCTCCAGTCTGAGGTGGCATTTGCTGGTTCTCTGAACTACTCAAAATTTCTGCTACCTGTTCTCCAGAACTGGTCAGAACCTGCTGAATACCACCTCTAGTGGTATTCAGAGTATCGTTGATATCCTAGCAATACAATGGTCTCCATGTTTCAACTCTAGTGATCTCCACAGCATCAGTCAAGGCCATCAGTCAAATGCCAATAACTAGAACTAATCAATTATATTGAGTTATATAAGTATTGGGCTTGGGTGAAGACACCTGGGTTTATATAATCCTTATATATGCTGACATTCAGTAGGATAACCTTGGATCAGATGCTACTTTCAATCTATCCTACAACATACTGTTGTTAAAAAGATAGTAAGGGCAATGGCAACTGTTAAATTCATTGGATGTTTCTTCATATTTAAATGAATTTCAAATTCCACCCTTTTAAGAATTTATAGAGCAAAATAATATTTGGGAGGTTTCTGTATAAAGCAACTGGACGATATGGTGGAGAGAAAGAAAGACCCTGTAGGGCTTCAAAGCCTTTGTAAGTGTTATTTATATTTCATGTTTCTAGAATCTAGATCGGGGTATCAAATTCATGTCCTCACAGTGGCATCATGGAGTTACTTCTGTTGTTCACAGTGACTTACTGGAAGAGCCATCTTGTATAAAAATTTCATTTAGTGCCTGAGAGTGGGGAGGAAAGCTAAGTAGTGAATTAAAAAATAAATATCAATGTTTTGTTTGGTTGAATTGCATTGCTTCCTAGAGGGGATAGGTCTATTAAATTTTTTTCATTGCCCATATATGCTGTTGCATGTGCCTCAGATGTCAAGTGGTTACACTAATGGCTAATTTCCAACAGCTCCCTTTCAACATTTCTTGGCATTTGGATAAATTCTTGTAGATAAGATCCATAAACTATGCACATTATGTCAGGAGACAGGAGAAACAGTAGCATATAAGTCAGTCAAACTTTTCATAAAGGCTGGATTTATAACAAGACAAATGCCCATGGAGATTCTGTGAGATCCAAGTATGATTCAACAAAGAAATCCTTGAAATTCAGACCAATTGATGGTAACTGGAGATAGCATCTGGGTTTTCTCTATGTTAGTAAACAGTCAAGAATAATATTGTGTTGGGAGGAATCGTGGTCAGATATGATTTGCAGATCCAGTGTCTGAATTTTGGCAGGGAATTTATAGTAGAAATAATCTTGAAAACTGAGCTTTTAATAAATGTATGTGAAAGAGATCAACTGTCAGATTTGGGTTTGTCCCTGCTGAAACCAGCTGTGTTAATATCATTGAAAATATTAGGCAACTGCTATGAGTTGTCCAAACCGCCGCTAAAAGTGATTTTCTCCCAATAGACTTAGTGTGAGAGTAATCACTGCCACCTTTGCAGAACTAGGATTAAATATCTTGACTTTTCTGTCATCCACTTTCCAACAAGTAACAAGAAAATAGGTTTGCTCTTCTAAGTGAAAACATAAGCAGACTCTGTGACATTTCATAAAATCACATAAATAAGAAATGAAATATTTCATGAAGAAACCTGTTCAAAATGAGCAAATGGATACAAAGTAAATGGAACCAAGATGGATTGCTTCTGCATTTGTGTATTCTTGAAATGTTTTGTTTTGTTTTCCATGTTAGATGGAGTAATGCAGCCTTCCTTGACTGGTCTTATGCTTTCATATGATGCCATACAACCTTCCAGATGTTGATCTACAACTGGCAGAGTTCCCAATGGTCATGCTAACTAAACATTGTGGAAGTTATAACGTAACACATTAGAAGGACCATATTTGGATTTAGGCATGGATATCAGATAGCCAGTGCTTGTAAGGCAGATCCAAGACTGATAGTAATAAAATGTTGCAAGTTTGGCCTTGTAGTAGTGGTTCAGCAACATCTTTCCCAAAGTCTCCACTACTGCCCTATCAATTGCTAGTCTATGGAATATATTTTGATTGGTAGTCTCTTTATTATTGAAAGCCAATTCTAAAAAGGCAAATCTATCTGCCATGAAGGGAAAATGGTAGCCTCCTTTTGAATAAAGGAAGAATAAAGGAATTAGTAGCAAAGTATGAGTATCTGAAGACTTTTTGCCTGTTGAGCATAAAGGCCACTCTGAAGAAGAGGTTGAAGAAGAGGGAAATGCCAGAAGATAACAAAAGTGGTCTGTAGAGAAAACACTTGCTAGATTATTCTTATCAGACCAAGTCTCCTAACCTTCTCTGCAGGTGGTCTTGACACATTTTATTGTCCAGAAAGAAAAAAGAGTTGGTTCCTTAAATTGGAGAGCTTCCCCATGGGGAAGGAAGGGGGTCAGAGACTACACAAGTAAGATGTTGCTTCTATGTTCAGAATTTAAGCTGGAAAGTTGGTTGAGATTGTTGGTGTAAAAGAAGGATAATAAGTCTCAAACTGCTACTGCTGAATCAGTTTATCTTCCTGGTTAGGTATTTTATTTTGAATGTTATTTTGAGATGTTCTGGGATTTTCATTTTCCTAAGCACAATTTGACTTGATTGATACAACCTAAAGACCTTTCTAATAAATCCCATATTGATTTCTTGTTGGCATTATTTAGTGTGCATCAACAATACTCTTCTTTCTTTTCTAAAACCAGTTTGAACATCTGGCAACTCCTTTTCCATGTAGAACCCTAATTTGCATTGGATGATTTCAAGCTTTTTTTTTTTGCTAGCCTGTGTAATTAAGGCTATTGTATAATAGTTCGTACACTTGTCAACTTCCCTTTTCTAAATTGATATTTAAACTGATTTCTTTCAATCTTTGAGCCACTGTATCATTCTTCAGATCTTCTGGCATAGTTTTATTACAACCTTTTCTGATTTTGTGACTTGCCTTAATTATGTAGCTGTTCCATCAATACCTATAGCCTTCTGATTTGGTGTTAATTTCATTTCTAATACTAAACTTTTTTATAAATAGAGAATATCTTCAAGGTATCTTGGATGTTGTACAGACTTACTCCTTCCATCATCATTAATCTTTGAAATCAATTACTAGTACACTAGCCTAAGTTGTAAAAATAATCAAAATAATAATAATAATTACTTGTCCCCTGGCATACTTTAATATACCAATTTAAGGTTCTTATTTTAGAGATTTTAAAAGATTTCCCTTGTTTTCTGTCAATTTCATCTTTGATACCATTACAATATCACAGTAATGTTGCTTCCTCCTCTTCTGCATGTTATCTGAAATTCTTTGTTAAGTTTCTTTCTGAGATCTTTGTCTTTCTTGGATTTGGCTTCGCTTCTTGGCAATTTCCACTATCTGTTTTGACATTTAGTTTGTTTTCTTCTGTTTTGTGGTCTTTGACAACCTCTTTCCACATTCTTCCTTAACAACTTCTTGGATTTCATTTCATGATTCCTCTGGTTCCCTATCAATAAGGTTCGGGACTTGTGAAAGTGATTGTTAGTGTTAACTAACAACTAACAATTGTTAGTAACCTTGAAGAGATAAGTATATGCTCAGGAACTATCATGGGAACTGATTGGCTGATTTGGCTCTTTAGTTTGACTTGGAAGTTACAAATGAATAGTGCATGGTCTGTTCCATAGTTGATCGCTGGCCATATCTTTGTTGTTACAATTGAGCTGTTCCATGCCTTTCTACCCAGCATATAGTCAGTTTGATTTCTGTGCACTCTTTCTGGTAATGTTCATGTCCTGTATATAGGCACTTTTTGATCAAAGGTTGTGTTAGCACTAGATTAGCAGAAACTAATAAGTCACAATTCTCCTTCATTTCTGTTTGCTAGGCCAGCCAAATGCATTTCCTTCATTAACATTTACAATTTGTGAATCACAAGCAACACATCTTACGCTGATTTCAGATTGAATTTAATTGTAAAATTTGTCAATCTCTTCTTCTGCATCAGTGGTTGGACCATAAACCTGAATTGGGTAATCATGGTATTAAAGTTTTGTCCATGACATCTAACTTATATTATATTAGCAAATATTTTCTTGACAATATTTTTCATGACTATGACAGTAACACCACTCCTTTATTTTTCATGTTCTAAGAAGTAAACAAGAAGATTGTCTGACTGCTTATCCAATTCCAGTCCATTTCAATCCCCTAATGTCAACGTGCAGTCAATTCATTTCATCTTTCACAATGTTAAAGTTTCCTAAGTTGGCAAGGAGAAAATAAACAAACAATGCAAAGAAGACAAGAATAATAATCAAATGACTGGAACAAGAGATGTATTAAAGAAAATTACAGAAATCAAAGAAAACTTTTATGCAAACGTGAGCATGAAAAATTCAAGGAAAGACATACTGGGGAAAGAAAATATAAATAAGAGGTAGTAAGCATGTACAGAAACACTGTACATAATTATTTCCAAATCAAGGCTATGTACAAAGGTTTGATCACCGAACTAGAACCAGGCATTTTGGAAAGTGACACTCTTGAAACTATTGCTAACAACAAAGCCACAGGAACTGATGAAATACCAGGAGACCTGTTTCAAATTTGAAAAAGGATGCAGTTAAAATGTGTATATTTTGTAAGCAAGAATGGAAAACACACCAGTGGCCTAGAGACTAGAAAAGATCCATCTATATTTCAAAAACCAAACTTGGGCAATTGTAAAAAATACTACTGAAGAGTTGCACTTGTCTCATATGCCTATAAGATAATTTTGCAGTTTAGGACTTTAATGATATATGGAATGAGGACTACCAGATGTACAGATTGGATTTACGGTATTCAAAGATGCTTGCAGTCACATCATTTATATGTGATAGATTATGGTAAAGGTAAGGATATTCCCTGAACTGTATTTTAACTTTATGGGTTAGATAAAGACTTGATTGTACAGAGAAACAGGTGACCAATAGCCCTTATTGCACCTCATCTGCCCACTGCATGGTGATCAAGAAGTAACAGAACAGAATACAAAGCAACTAAGGTCACTCTGGGAAGGAGTCTACGAAGATTGTAACTAGTACAAATTAAATTAAATGTACCTCTTTGTGATGTTTTGTGAATATATGTACATTAATATACTACATCTTTGTACATTTTATTCACTTATGATTTATAGGGATGTGGTAGTACATGAGCCAGAAAGCTCTGGATGTGTGTGTCTCACAGACAAACCATATCCATGATAGAATAAATCTCTGAGACCATAAATGAAGAGTATGGAAAAAAATCTTTGTCCATAGCTGTGGGATTTACAGGTCAGCAGTGCATTGTCATTAATCACTGCATTGTTCCTCAACTTGGTCCTTTCAGATTTGCAGGGATTCAATCCCAAATAGTACTGCCACACTAGCTGACAATGATGAAGCCATCATCCATTATATTTACAGAAGATCAGGTTGGAGAAGTCTTACATAGAAGAGTAAATATTGTTCATAATATCAATTTCTTTACTGGAAAGATCACTGGATCCACTAAGCAATATGTGGAACCTACAGAAATCTGCCTTGAAAGTAACATTTGTGTAGCAGCAATACTATCAGCTTTTCATACTTCTAATACTAATTGGTTCTCAAAGAAACTGCACTAAAGAGAAGTCCATAGTATGCCTTAAAAGGAAAGTAGCTGTTTCCATGCAGAAGCAAAACTAATAATGGCCTTTATGGTATAGGATTCTGAAATATTTAATACATCTTTAATCCATGCTATAAAAAAATAAGAGTGACCTCTTGTGGCCAGCTCAAAAAGATGTCAGTTCTACTTTATCTCATTAATCAGGTTGCTTACATAGTAAAATATTATTTTATGGTTTCTGCTTTATAGGTTTTAAATATGTTATATATTCTTACACTCTCCTCACATGTTTGTTATCTTACTTAGATGCCTTTTCCATAGAAACTGAAGCCTACAGAGCTAAAAAGAATTGTATTAAATGTGATGCAATTTAAACTGTATTCATACAGGACGAAGTAATAAAGGAACTACAAAAAGATAAACAAATGTAATAGAGGTAGTTCAGTTTCCTCATCCTCTTAAATCACATAATGAGAAATGTAGGATTGTTTTTCTCATAAAACATCTTCACTGAACTTATATTTATGATAATAAAAAAGATAAGGAGGTGGCCAATTTGTTTGCCCCTCTTATTATTGTCCATCCTGACTGGTAGACAGTTTTCAAAAAGTTCAGAGAAAAGGTTTCCCCAGGACCTGCTATCTGTTCTTCTACTTGGAAAGGTCATGAGGTTGACTTGGGATTTTCTGATTACTAGCCTTCTCCAAATAATAGATGATTTTTAGAGCAAATCCCACATTTCTGGGAATTTAAAATGAAGATATGTTCAAGAGACTTTATTTTTTCATTGTATATCATGAACAGATGCTGATATGTCTTGATAAGAAATTTAGATGAACAATTTCAGCCAGGTATGCATTTTTTTTGCCTCATTTAACAGTTGGGGCAGAACAAATATTACTTAAGCATTATTGGAGCATAATTATTTTGCTTTTCTTCTTGGCCATAACTTCATAACCAAGAGTACACATATGTGGATTTATCCACATATGTGCTATTGTCCATCAAAATAATAGCAAAAGCACTACTTCACAGTGCTTTATAGCCCACTCTAAGTGGTTTACAGAGTCAGTGCATTGCCTCCAACTATTTTACCCATCTTGGAAGGATGGAAGGTTGAGTCAACTTTGAGCTGGTGAGATTCGAACTGCCAAACTGCTGGCAGCCAGCAGAAGTAGCCTGCAGTACTGCTTTCTAACCACTGCACTCCCTTGGTTCATAATGCTTAGTTTGATTTATTATTATACTACAGTTCTGTTTGTTTGTTTTCTACAACCCTGTAAATCTCTAAATTTGGGGTAGAGTCAGGGTAACAGAATGTAGCTGAGCCACATGCCCTTCCTATATGGAGTTTCCAACAGAAATATTTGTTTTGTATTCTGAGAGATAAATATCTGCTGTTACCTAGGATTGAACTCTCAACTTTCTGAGTGGGAACACTATAGTTCATTTAGAATAGAATAGAATGAGCTGGAAGGAACCTTCTAGTCCAGCCCCCTGCTCAGGCAGGAGAACCTATTCCATTTTAGATAAGTGACTGATTCTTCTTAAAAACATCCAGTGATGAGCCCCCATGGTTTTTGTAGGCAAGCTGTTCCACTGGTTAATTGTCCTCACTGTTAGGAAGCTTTTCCTTAATTCCAGATTGCTTCCCTCTTTGATTAGTTTCCAATCATTGTTTCTTGCCTTTCCCTCTGGTGCTTTGGGCAATAACTTAACCATCTCTTTTTTTGTGGCAGCCCCTCAAATACTGAAATTCTACGGTACATTTGCACAACATTGTTCTATGCTTCAGAGCCAATTTAGTTTAGTGATTAAAATGGTAAACTATGAGTAGGAAAACCTGAGTTCTACTCATGCCTTCAGCATGAAAACCAGCTGACCTTGGTCCAGTCATTCACTCCTACTCTTAGGAAGAAAGCAATGACAAGCAACCTCTGAAAATGCTGCCTATGTAGCAATCAGGATCAATCTGACTTGAGAGCAAAACAAAATTATCTACATAGGATAAACTTTCCTATCTTTCCTTTTCTGTCCTTTCCAGATGAGTCAGAATAAACAGAATAAATAACAAAACAAATAACAAAGTAATAGATTCAGCAATATAATCTCCAGTAGTAGTTACCTACTGTAACTACAGTACAGTACAGTAGTTACCTACTGTAACTACTTCATTTCCTCCAAGTCAATTAGTCAAGATCAAAAGGATTCATTTAGCTTCACTAATGTCTAGCATGGAATTACTATAGCATTGGAAAAAAAACCACATGTCCATTGAACCCAAGTCTTCCCAAAGGGGAAAAGCACTATTTTGATGAATTTTCTGTTACAATTCAAAAGAAAATAAATGAAAAAAGAAAGCAGGTATTTTGGAACATATGATCATAAATGGCTAATTTGAGAGACAGAGGAGTGGACTGAATAAATATAGAAGGGATTTATTATAAAATTCTTTAGTGTTGTTGGCAACAGAAGCAAATTGCTGGGCAACCTTATTTCACCAAAATCCAGGAAATAGCACAAACACCAAACCACAATATTTTCAGTGACAATAATGAGAGGCGCTTTAGCATTTGGTTGGCATAGCCACAAACAGCACATATTGGCATGTTCAGGAGCCCGAATGATAGATTTGCTGTTCGACACTTATAATTATTTAATCAACTCCAGATTGTGGAACCGGGAGGAATATCAGGCATCTTTGTATAAGAAGCAAAAAGGGAAAACGAAACCAGAATATCTTCATAAGGACGGAGTATATTGTTCCCTGGGTGTTCTCTGTCCTGCATGTGAAATTGGTGGATGGATAGTTCTGCATTTTATTTTCTTTCTTTGGGTGATCTTTAGGGTTTGATATGGTAATGTATGTTAAGTGTTAATGAAAAAAGGGGTGAAAAAAGAAAAACTGGCAACTGTTGCTGCATCTAGATGGATTTCCATTTTTTTACAGAGTAAATGAAACACTCAAAAAGAACATTACTCTTTTTAAACAAGGAGCTTGTAAGTCTCACAAGAAAAAAACAAAACAACACGCAAGCAAGTTGCTTCAGATTTCCAGGCTTATATTTCATTACCGCAGTGCTGTACTATAGCACTTTTCATTTTCTCTCTTTAAATACAACAGATTTGTATTTTCAGAAATAAATAACGGCAGTACTGTATATTTTCCATTTTATAACAAACAGGAGAATTTGCACATCTGTTCTGCTCTGAAGCCAGGCTTCTCATTGTCATGATATTCCATTTAACAACACTTCAATGGAGAAAAGTAGGGCTTTTTCTAAAAAAACAAAAAAGGCAAATATATTTTTTAAATGTCAAAAATATTGTGTGAAAAGCAAAAAACAAATTGGTAAATTATATTAATGTTGGATATATTCCCAGAATTTTAGAGAAAGAGACATTGATTGCTTTGTCTATATTTTCAGTTAATATTAATATTAATAAAAGAATCCAGCAAACATTAGACATTTTTATTATGAACTCATCTCCTCACTCCTTAGTTAAATTACTAAGATTTTAAAATACATAAAAATCTGTAAACATAGTGACCCTTCAGCTAAAATCCTAAAAATAATGAACTGTTAGGATAGTTAACAAAATATATTTACAAGATATTTTCTGTCAAGCTACTCAAAATTAGTTTCATGAGTTAAATATAATTTATGTGTCCATATTTTACTTCATACTTGCAATTTAATTAAGCAACAATTAATGATAGCTGATTATGATCATTTTTACATACTTAGTTTTTTTATGGATTGAATTAGAAATAAGACCTTTGGCAAATGCTGAAAATAAGCATATTGCTAATGCATTTATTTTTTTATTTTATTGCTTTAAATAATGACAAAAATAAATGTGAAATAAAAATAAAAATGCACATATTGGCAAGGAAAATAAATTTTAAAGAGTGCTTTTAAAAGAAAGTAAAAAAACAAAGGGAAAAGAAAAAATAAAATATAATTTCAACAATAGCTACAAATCTTTTACATTAAATTAGCTGTAAAAGCTAATTTAATTTAATAATTAAATTAAATTAATAATTAAAGCTAATTTAATAATTAAGTATTTAACTTTTTAACAGTTTAATATTTTATGAAATTTAAAAACATGATTTTGAGTAGCTTTTTTGGTTTAATAAATAATTTGCTTGCATTATCTTTTTAATAGATCACATTCTACATTCATTTATAGCTATTTCACAAGACTGCATACTTCTCTAATAGTTATTTCCATTTGCACTTTTTAATTATAATATATAAGTCACAAATTCCAGATATTGAATGAAAGTAGTGAAATAGTGGTTATTGTAATTCATGTTAAACCTGACCTGAAAATGTAGGGATTTCATACATAAATGCTCTAATTGGAGTTTCCCACAAGAACATAATGTTAATTTTGTACGGTAGTTATAATATTTTGTATGGTAGTTTAAATATTTGGATAATGAAAATGTTCTGGCAAAATGTACAAAATTTTGCAGTTACACGAATCTAGCATACAATTGACATGTAATCACACAATAATATCAAATTTTGCCCATTTATGCAGAAAATAATTGACAATATACACTTATAGCACGTTTTAAACAGGCTTATACAAGAATACATTCCATATCTGAGTTAAAATAATTACCAAATATTTTTTGTAGAATGCTTTTTCAGCTAAATTTGTTTAATGTTATCCTTGCATCTGAATATAATTTACGTATAGACAGATATAATTATATATAGATAGTTCACTTAATTGTGGAAAAGAACACTATTTAAATTAAAAATGATCTTCAGTGCGTAGTTCTGATCTTGTTATTTGGAAGTTCTTATTAACTCTTTGTTATCCTTGAACCTAATTTCTTATAATTTCCAAGTTTTTAATAATCCATTTCAAATGTACAAGTTCAAGCTGGTTTGCTTATGCCCAGAGCTAGGAATATTCTCAATATTTATATTCAGGATATTTCCCCTAGATTTTCATGCAAATATTGTTTCTGCTTCTGAAAAGGATTTCATCTCAAACAAACTCCTTTCTACAGCACTAAATCAGATTGGTATTCTGTATCTGAGCATGTTCAGAAAACAATAGTTTTTTTTTCCAACAACATATTATTTGAAATAAATGATTGATGTAAGAAGAAATCCCCAAAGAATGAGGTTAAGACATAAAGTTGTCTAATAACTAGCTTACTTCTACCTAATTATCAAGACCAATCACCTTTAGTCAGGATGACTAGCAGAGTGGGATGATAGTGAATTACAAAGCATCAACATTTGAAGAGTTTCAGGTTGCTCATCCTGTTCTTTAAAAATACAAATAGGAAGGAGGAAAAAAGAAAAGAAAAGCAGACAGGAAATACCAACATACCAAGTCTACTAATGTGGATTCAGGATTTTTTTTTAAAAAAGTAATTCACATTGTCCCTGAAATAACATCGCCAACCTAACCTAGAAGGAAATTTACCTCATTGATTTTTGGAATATCTCTTTTTGGGACTAAAAAATTATGCTGCCTAATAGTGCCAGCATTAGTGATTCTGCTTTCTCTCAAGTCTTAGTCAATGTCGAACAAAGCTGCCTTTGCTATCTGAGTATGGATCTTTGTAAAGATGATGACCTTCCCTTCACCTAAGTTCTCATGTAAAAAATGATAATCCTTGATCATATTTGTGGGATATCTCTGAATGTCTCTTTGTCAGCCAACAGTTGACTCCCAGCCCCTGAAATTAGGCAAGGTAGGCAATGATTGAAGCACATTAATCCTGCTTTAGTTATGGCTTGTGCTAGATGTGGAGGCAGGAATTCTGACTGGTTCAGTTACAACCATCCAGACTGGCAAGATGAAATCATAGTATCTGGAAGTCCTTTCCAAGTCCTTCCAACTTGGAAAGGACTTTTAGAAATCAGTCTCATCTATTGTTTTGCTCAGGTAGCATTTAAGGAAGGGAACTGAGAGCACAGCAACCGGAGGTAGAGGCACAAAGCTAAAAAATGCTCCCCTTTCAACATCATTAGCAAAACAGCAGCAATTTTAAGGTGGATGAATCATCTCAGTTGTCTCCAATCTGACAAAAGCTAGCAAACAAAAGACATGTTCAGCCTAAAAGCTCTGCCCAAACTTGTTGATGGGTAAATAAATAATCGTTAGATACTTCGCAACAAAATGCACACTTCTTTTGGGAAGTGCTGCTGAAAATGAAAGATATTTCTACTGGGGAATACTTAGATCATAAGAATTAATTTTACAGAGGATTCTGTAGATCAGTTTTTCCACATCTTCTTTAAGAAGGAGACTTTGAGTCATTCAAAGTTGCTTATGTCCCACTCAAGAAATCACCAATGTTCAATTTCTTTTGTTATGGTCATTTGATTCAATCCATTTTTATCTGGTATAGATAATTTAAAATTTTGGGGAGTGGGTTTTCAAATTTTAAAAATGAACACTTACAATGGAAATCTGATTTTGAGCACTATTCTAAAGACACTGGTAGAAATCAGTATTATAGTTCTGGAAACAAATGGATTCATTTTAAGAACATATTTGGTCAAAGACCTTGTTAATGTCCACCCTTCAAAGTAATCTAGAACAGGAAGCCAAAGTTATGAATGCTAACACTATTTTTATTATAACATTATAGTAACAGAATCTTGCATGCCTGAAAATATGCTTCTTCCCTCCCTGGTTTTAATAAGCAAGAGAACTAGAAGGTCAAATCTGAGATTTTTTTTTTCAAATTACATGACTACTTTGGACTCAGATTTCTTTTTATCTGGCCATTCATTTGGGCTGTGGCTCTTCCTTCTATTCCTCAAGGTTGTACTTTATCTGACCTGCCTCCAGCCCTGTTTTATTGGAGCCCAATATTATACAGAATAATGCTAGCATTGAAACAAATCTTAGTATATTTGTATTTCAGCCTTGAGATGAGTTCAAGAAGAATAAGGCGTAAGATAGCAGGATACAGAAAAGACCAAGAAAAGCTGAACAACAAAGGTAACTGTTATTAAGGAATACAGACAGCTAACCTACTGATAAAAGCAGAAAGCCAAGCTCCCAAAGAGATTCGTGTGATAGGGACATTTATGGGTAAAGACACACTAGAAAGTGTAAATTATTTTTTGTATGTGCCAGTTACAAAATAGGTTTTGTGTTTTCTTTTACTTAATGAAATAAAACTATAGTAATTAGAATAATTTAGTGGTATGCTTTTTCAAAGAGCAATAACATTGAAAGATAGACTCTGAATAGAACAGTGAGTATGTTCTAAGTAGAATTATTGTAGACACATAATATATGTTCATTCTTGAAATTCTCATTCTCTAGAACCAGGGGTGGGATNTCCTGGCCTAATCCTGTAAGGAAGGCAGGAAGGAAACATTCTGGTGTTGCTTACAGAAACTGCCTCTCCCTTATTACATTCTTGGCAGGAGTAGACTTCCTGTCTCAGGAAGGTCTCTGGAGTTTTTTTCCCCTCCTTTGCTGGTACTTTGCTTGTGTGGAGTGACCATTATGACCATTGTTCACACTTACGACTGTTGCAGCAGCCCCACAGTCTTGAGAGGCCAGGCGAGGAGATGTGTGCCTCCACATGAGTGATATTGAGTTGGTCACACCCAGCCAATAACATGACCACCAAGCCATGCCTACCTAGTCACATGACCACAAAGCCATGCCCACCACCTAAGCCATGCCCACAGAACTGATTGTTAAAAATTTTGAATCCCACCCTTGTCTAGAACCATAGAAAATACAAATTGGCAGACTCCCAAGAATCTTGGGAATAAATGTCTATATTAAAAAACTAATATTATATTAGTTTCAGAAGAATACTCATGCTCTTCAAATCAGTGTAGTTTTCAGAAGCCCCAGTCTGATTTTTAAAAATCTTATATATGACTGTATGGAGCAAAGATATAAGGGACACTGTTCATATAAAAAACATGTCTCTACTCATCCTTTGCCATTTTTGTACATCAGAGCTTTAGAAGTAAGAAATTTGCATGGACCAATAAAAACGATCAATTTGTCCAATTCAAATTGATCATTTTTATTGGCCCATGCAAATTTCTTACTTCTAAAGCTCTGATGTGCAAAAATTGGCTGGTAATTATGATTTATTCATGTAATAGTACTGTTCAAAATTCAAACTGTAACACATACAAAGAAATGCTATTAAAATATTACTTAATCATGAGACTGTATTACTGGAGCATTATATTATTTTCAAAATCTGCAGCCCTAAAGTTGATACTTCAAATAAAAATAGGAACTACTTAGCCCAATTCCTGGTATTTCTCACCCTTGCTACTCTTAAGTTGTAGATCATCAAAGATTAGAAGAGCATTGAATGTCCACTTCTCTTTTAGACTTTTTGAAGCAAATTGTTTGTGAGCTCTGATTAATGTCACTGTTATTAGCAAATCATTTAAGTTATCTATTTTTGTATCAAAGAGCAGTTTGGAATGTTTATGAATAAAGTAACCCAGAGTGACATAAAAGGAGGCCAAATCAATTGGATCATTCATAAACAGCTGCAAAAGATGATAAATATTTTAGAAGTGTAACAATTGGTTGGTTAAAAGCAAATAAAGTCCCATAGCAGAGATATTTTTTGATTTGATTTTTATATCAACTACCATCTCCTGGAAACTATTCAGCAATCATTAGAAAAGCCATTGGGAAAGTTTAATTACTAATTTTTGAGACCACCATGTGCGTAACATTTCATTAACATCTTCAATAAAGTTTTATCATGCCAAATTATCTCTTGCCTCTGGATAAATTCCTACCTGCCCTGATCTTTGATCTTGTGAAGAAAGGCTTGTAAAGCTTGTAGTTGCTGAAATATAGATTTTCTGTAACTTGTCTATTGCCTTGAAAATGCTAACCCCTGATTATGTTGGGGGCCAGTTGTGAAAGTTGAGAAAGATTACAATGAACCATGCAAGGTTGTTTTGTTTGTTTGCTTGCTTGTTTTCTTGTCTTTTATAAAAAAATCAGAGAGTGAAACTAATTCCAGAATGGAAGGAGGAGACCAAGGAAAGACCCAGTGAATGCAAGGAAATGAAGCCAGGATTTTAGTAGAAGAATAATGATTTAAAACTTCTGATACTTTTGTAGTTCATAAAGAATGCATCCTGTAGATATGTGGGATCCTACTGACATACCAAATGGTTTGGTGTGCATGTGCATGTGCATGCACAGTACTTGTAAATCAACTTCTCCTGCAAAGAATAACCTCCTGCTGATGCATAGCATTCAGCTGTGCTGTGCAAAGCAACTAAGGTTGCTTTAGCAGGGAATAAAGGACAGTTTAGAGCCCAGGCAGGCAGTTGAACCCAACCAAAGATAAGATATTCGGAGTGAGCCAGTTTGATGTCAGCTGCTCTTCAGACCTACCGGTTCTATAAACTGGGCTGAACCAGTAGAAACCCACCCCTGATGTGAAACAATGTCTACACATTAAAGGCAATCTTTTCCTTCGTTGCTCCTGCTTTATGAAAGGTAAATTCAAGATCTTCTAGTTTATCTATTGATTTTTACTTCCAAGGTGTATAAGAGCGACAGACCAAGTTCGCAGAAGAAAAAAAATCCACGCAAGGAGTAACAAGAAAGGCTTGGTGGAGCAAAGAAAGCTTGGTGGGTCAGTTAAACTATGGTCTCAAACCTTGATAAAGGGTCTTTGTGTGTAACCATCATGACCTCATAATAGCCATCTTTATGTACACTGTATTTGGCTGCTATTCATATTCCCCAGGAAAATGAATTTTTGTATCCACACTAGTTTATATAGATTTTCATTTGTTCTGGGCAAGGAGGAAACTAAATCTGTACTTTTTTTTTCAGTGCAAAAAGTATTATTTCTGCTCTTGGTTTATAGACTCAGACTGATTAAGCAAGGCATTCACATTGAATCTCAACCAAAATTCTACCAGATCACAAATTGCTCTAAGCAACACTTTGGTTAACCACAAACTATTCAAAAATGCACAGTTGGCTGAGTTCACACATAGCACTAAGCCATAAACTATGGCTTACAAAACATAATTATCCACAAAGCAAGCAGACTATATTCTGGTTTGCTACAATATATAAAACTAGTCATAGTCTGGTTGCTTAAGTTGATAATGTTTGGGGGAGCTTACAAATGTTAGGTATTGTTATCATACTTGTTCCTTTATTATCAATAGTCTACACTAATTGGAAAATGAGACAAATATCCTACAGTGGATATAATTAGATTTGTGGAACTGATTATCTATATCAGTGATGGGAATTTTAAGAGTCATCTCTATAGTGTATTTATTTATTTATTTAATTTTTATTTATTTATTTTTACTCCCTTTATTATTTTGCTAAATAACTCAAGGGGTTATGAATATATCTAAATAATCCTTCCTCCTCCTAAATAATCCTTCCTCCTCCTAATCAGGATTTAATCCATTGTATTAAATGTATATTATTGGGTGAATTTCATTTTTGTCCTAAGAATTATCTGGCAAGACAATTAGAACAATTTTATTAAATATTATAATTACAACAGTTAAAAACTAATATGCTATGGGGAAAAAAAGGTTAAAATGAGTAAAAGGTGCAGAAAAAAGAACAAAGGAAAAATAGAAAAAGAAAGAAAAAATACAAATATAGCAGACAAATAAAAAATAGAGAGAGAAGTGACTTCACACCTTCATTCCAATTGCAAACCATTTTAGTAACATTTTCTCTTAAAATATAAGAAATGATCTCCCCATATCCCATCATTTAACAATAAACAAATCCACAAAGTGTCATCATTCCACTCCTGATATCAGCGAAAGTCCATTAAGGGTTTCCAAATTTAAAAGCTTTTTTTGTAAATCCAATTTAGGAAAATTATCTAGATCACTCTCTTGTGTTTGCTGTTTTGATATCCCATTTAATCCCTTTTGATATCCCTTTTTATTAAGACATTATTAAGAAGTTGATTTATTTTGTATGCTCCATTCAAAATCCAGGAAAGAAATACTTAGACTCTTTATTTTAGAGAAAAGATATCTTTTACTGAAAATGAAGT
>BHFT01001006.1:0-13063 GCA_004320025.1 Laticauda laticaudata | reverse complement strand
AGAGCAAGATGAAGGCTGAAGAGGTCTGCACAGCAGGGCTGCTGGTCTGAAAGTGAGATCCAGGTGAGTTGCTCCTCCTTTTTATAGGCAAGATAAGTTTTCCCCTAGGTGTCCTTCTGCATCCTCTAAGCATCCTCCAGACATCCTAAATATCTGAGATACGTCCCCTCTGCGAATGTTTTTTCCGTTTTAATGCCTTCTTTGCGAGCTGTATCCGCTTTCATCCTTTCTCCGTCCATGCTACTAATGCTGCGCATCCGTTCTGCGTCCGTTTCACTTCCTCCCTGTGTCCGTTTTCTGCTGGAGCGGATGCGAGTTGCGCAGATGCACAGCGGATGCCTAGCAGATATAGCGAATGTGTAACGGATGATGACGGATGTGGAACGGATGTTACCCGGATGCGTGGCGGATTCGGAATGGACGCGTTGGATACATTTTCCGCTCAAAAAGTTTTGAGCAGCTCAGAACTTTTTGAGCAGATCGAACTTCACTAGACGGATGCTGGACGGATAGAGAGGAAGAAAAACGGAGGCAGTGAGTACAGAATGGAGGCATCGCTTTCACCAATGGATGGGAAGTGTTTTTCTGTTTTACATCCTCTTTCCATCCGTTGGTGCAGTGTGACATGGGCTTAAAATGTTTTGCATCCGTCGGCCAGTGTGACAGGGCCTTCAGGCATGCACATCCCTTACTTCTTCCAGACCCACTACTATCTAAAATGCAAATTACTCAATGCAAGAAGCCTCACAAATGAAATACATGAATTCCTCACCTTACAGCCACATTCAACATTATATTTGTCTGTGAAAATGAATGGTTGAATGAATCTTTTCCAGACTCCATTTCCACAGTCAGAGAATATCACGTTTGTCAGTCAGATCGTGAAATCCATAGAGAGGTGGAGTTGCTACTTTCTATAAAAAATCCCTAAATCTAAGAAAGATTCAAATCACATAGGAGCTTGTTCTTCCAGAGACCATCATCTGTGAACTGTCCTTAAATACCACTATCCACTTCTTACAATGCTACAGAGCATTGATTATGACATAGTTTATACAAACAAGCTAACTTCACTGCTGATGTGGGTTACCTCTTGCCCCTTATTTTCCTTGGTGACCTCAATCTACAACTTATCGATTGGACCCTAAATGAATGTACATCCAAACCCATACATGCAACCCTGTACAATGCCATTGCTACAGTGGAACTGGATCAATTAGTAACTAACAACACGAGATTCAACAACTGCCTTGACNATACAAGAACCCTTTTCAACAGTCACCACAGTATGATTGACTTTTGTCTCAATTTATGCTCTCACAAAGAAGATCATGATGATGGATCCCCAAAATACAATTTCAAAAAAGCCAACTATGCTCTCATAGATGCAGACCTATCATCTCTTGATTGGCACATTCTGTTCTCTAACTGTCATACTACAGAAGACCATTATAATGCATTCTTGCTTGAACTTAAAGAGTCATTAAACTATGTGTCCCATCAGTAACCCAAAAAACAAATTACCTGTAACAATAAGGAAACTTCAATAATAAAAAAATCACGGAAAAACTAGCCATGTAGCACACTTTAAAAACCGATACAGCACCTTATGCTAACAGATAAAGGCAGAATGAACAAATTACTACTCCAAACAAGAGGAAAACCTCCTACGTACAAAATCTACCCACACCTTCTACAATTTTGTAAACACCAAACTTAAAAACTCAAGAACCATCCCATCCCTAAAAGGATCAAGTGGGAAAGAGTGCAGCAATGAAGCTGTTAAGGCCAACCTCTTCAACACATTCTTCAGTTCAGTGTTTGTTTCATGCCCCTGTTAGTATCTGAACCTGAAGAAGAGGAGAAACAGCCAATAGGGAGTGGGAGTGTGGCTCCAGAGGTTGTGGAGAAGGTTGTGGCACAGGTTAGCTGGGCATTCAGAGGAAGACCCAGGCCCATCCACTCTTCATCCAAGGGCATTCAGGGAGGAGCAGATAAGGGAAAAATGTGAATCGTGTGCTCTACAGGAGAGGAAAGGTCCTTGATCCCTTTCATGGCCTGCAGCTGTGAGGACTCTTTAAAAGGACAAACTGCACATGGGCCAGTGTTGGAAGCAAAGTGTGAAAATATTTCTGGTCTGTCAGTTATTATCTGAGTTCTGGTGTCCATCCCAGTGTGTATATTTCAATATCTGTGGATGTCTTTAAGTCCTTATCCTGCGTTATCTCATTAATTCTTTGGTGTGGTATGTATTGTTGTTTTTCCTATTTATATTCTGTGTTTTGAATTTGAATGAGAGTTCTTCCTCCTTTCTACAACTATTTAATGGGGGAGATTATCAACCTCCAGTCAATGATCATTGGACCGTTTAAAGCCCAAGTGGAACAGAGACAGTAAAGGTCTTCACCTCTTTTGTGATGTTGTTTGGTTTCTATCCACCCTGGCAGCATACACTTCTATAAACAGAAATGGCTCATGCCCCACATCTTCCTCTCCATACTACCAAACAAGTGTAATGAGTCTACTACATATGTTCATCAACAGAGAGAGATGTTGTAGAAAAGGCACTATGTCGTAACCTAACGACCACATCCTTATCTACTTTCCGTGATGGATTATGTTGCAACTTCTGTTCAAAAAGCTCTCCTCTCAAGCAGAGACCCTACAAAATATGAGATATCATTCAGAACGAGCTCCTTCAATAATTTATGGTCTCTTTAGCAACGGTCATCCCTATCTTCAAAAAGGTGACCCCAGCCTGGTGAAAATTACAGACCAATCTCATTGTGTTTTGTCACATGCAAAGTCACCTGCAATTAATCATTAGTCAATTCATCTCACCCTCCACTTAGAGTCAAACAACTTATTCTCCAAAAAACAAACTTTGGTATTTAAGAAAAAATTGTCCTGCAATCTACAACTTCCTATACTGTAAAAATCATATGGACTACTCTATGCCTCAACTTATTAAAACATTTTGTACACACATTGTATAGTTACTCTACTTGAGCAGAGGAAAGCAATAGATACAATTTACATAGGCTTCTGCAAAGCTTTGATTCACGTGGTACATGACAAACTACTTTAACTCTAAACTCTTACAGCATTTCTGGATCGCTCATAACTGGATTACTGCATTCCTGTCAAATGAACAACAGTCAAAATAGGAGAGCACAATATCAAACCCTGCTCCACTTAACAGCGGATGTCCTCGCCAAAGACACTGTTCTTATTATCTCTATACAAATGACTTTGTGATCACCTTATAAGCAACTGCGTCCTTCTTCACGATGATTGATGTCAAACATATTCAACATACCGACAATGCTACTGTCTTCAAAGTGACCTTGATTATGTGTCTGAATGGTCAAACAATGGAAAGTCAAATCTCACCAACAAATACCTGTCCTACAATTGGTAAAAGAATAATCAGTATACCAAATCACAAACTAGGTGGATATGACCTTGTTGAGGACCTTCACTCTGTCAAGGACCTCTGAGTATTCATATCTAATGACTTAAGTATCAGAGCTCACTGTAACAGCATTGCCAAAAAGGCATTAAGAGTTGTAAATCTAATCTTACTAAGCTTCTCCTCTGGAAATATAGAATTGCTAACTGAGGGCATAAAAAACCTTTGCAGACCAATATTGAATAAGTCATCTATCTGTCTGGAATCCACACTGTATATTGGACATTAAATCAATGAGCGAGTCCAGAAGTATTTCACGAGATCACTCCTCTGTGCAACAGAATTCATCTTATATCATCAGGCTTAAATTTGGACTTGTGACAATCTTGAACTACGCTGGCTATGGTTGGACTTCTAAGCATAGTACACAAAATTATTTGCTATAATATCCCACAAGTCAATGACTACTTCAGCTTCAACCACATCAATACAAGAGCACAATAGAATACAAACTCAATGTTAACACTCCAAATTTGATTGCAGAAGTACAACTCAGCAACAGAGTGTCAATGCTGGAATGACTACCTGACTCTGTTGTAACATCCTCTAATCCCCCAATCCTTTATAACTATCCACTATTGACCTCACCCATTTCCTAAGAGTCTGTAAGGGGGTGTGCATAAGGGCACAATAATGCCTATCATCCTGTCCTATTGTCCCCTTTTTTATACTACTTCCTGTATTCTTACTCATGTTTATACTTATACCTATTATTCTTGTAAGCGATTGAACATATCAAATAAATAAAATAATAATATTGGATTATATTATTTTCGCTAAGACATGTGTACAAAACATGATGTCTCATCTCTGCTGCACCTTCCTTTCTACAGAAGGGGACTTCATTGAACAGAGCAGACTCTTAACTTGAATTACTTACTCTGCATCTTACCTCCTAAACACTGTATACCCAATCCCTATCATGATACATATAATGGCCATGATGGAAATCAGTTCTTCAATTCCAAAGGAATCTATCACATACTAACCCACCACTCCATTCAATTTACAAAAGGAAAGTAGACATACAAACCTGAGGGACTTTGTAGGTGTCTCCTAATGTTGACATCTGGATGGAAATGTCATAAGTAGCTGCATCAACAAGAGCCAAAATGTTGTCTTTCTTCCACAGCTGTAAATTGGGAACGTTGGCTTTCTCCACTTGGAGACATGTCCATCAAGGCATCTGAAGTCAAAGTGTGTCAAATAGTTGTCATGGATATTGTAGCAAGTGTGAGATTTTGCAGAAGCCTTGGAATCTTGTTGACTACTTGAATATTAAAAAAGTGTAGCGTACGGAGGTAGTCTATACTTATCAAAAGGTAAACTAAGATAAAAAGGTTCATGTTATAAACATCATCCTTAAGAGAAAAAGCAACATATTTTTTTCAATTTTATGGTCTTTGTCTCCACAAACCTTAAGTCAATACTGATCCAAAACCAGAGGGAAATGAGAGTTACCCATCAGCTCATTCTTTTAATGAGTGTTGGGGAGAGGAGATGGAGATACCTTTCCACTAAAGTTAAGAATCACAAATCAAATTATTTGTAGCAGAACTAATTTTCAATTGACAAGTAACAAGGATTCAAAATCATTCAATCATTAAAATAGAACTAACACAATAGGAAGAGGCTGTTTCACATATGACCCAAAAAGGCAATTCTAAAAAACGGTCATTCTCTGTTCCTACAAGGATCAGGCCAGAGGTAGTATTCAGTAGCTTCCGACCAGATCTGAAGAACTGGTAGTGGAAATTTTGAGTAGTTTGGAGAACCGGCAAATACCACCTCTCACTGGCTCAGCCTCCATCTACTCTCTGCCTCCTGAGTTCAAGCTGATCAGCTGGGTCTTCTTTTNATACCACCTCTCACTGGCTCAGCCTCCATCTACTCTCTGCCTCCTGAGTTCAAGCTGATCAGCTGGGTCTTCTTTTACTGCCCTGCACAGGTGAATGGAACTGGAAAGCAGGTCAGTGGAGTGGGGAGGGGAGGGGATTTTGCAGTAACCTTCCCCCAGAAAGGGGGAGGGAATGGAAATTTTACAATATCCTTCCTCTGGAGTGGGGTGGGAATAGAAATTTTCCAGTATCTGCAAATACCAACACCAAGCCATGTTCACAGAACCAGTAGTAAAAAAAAATTGAATCCCACCACTGGATCTTCAGGCACTGAATACGGATGACTGGTTGTAAAAATATGAACATGAGGTAGGAAGAGGTAAGTACAGCCCATTCAATAATTATTTGAAACCAAAATTGGTATTGAAGTATAACTAAGGATTACAGCAGGAAAGTTATGGAATCTGGACCTTTTTCAGATTTTTTTCCCCTGCTTCATCTTTGGATTCAAGATTATGTTTTACAAAATGAGACAAAAGAGGGAAGCAATGAAATTCAAAACAATTCAAGAAATAAGATAGGTCCTACAATGCAGGCATAAGTGAAATCAGAAGAAAAGAATAAGAACTGCAAATAGAGGGAATGAAACTCCATTACAGTGAATGACTTACAACTCAAACTGAAAATAAGGTGCCGTGTTGAAAGGCAATATCATTGTACTTAATATTTTAGTTCCAGTGTTGATGATACTAATGATATGGTCCCCTGAACTGTAATAGCTCCATGGTTTTTTTTCATCCTGGTGCTTGAAACTCAAGGGGCACTTCATTCTAAGCTTTCCAGAGATTGCCTGGGACACCAGCAGCAACAGAAGCACAGGAAGAAAGCCCATAATTCGTGGGTCTGAATCAAACCCCTTCTTCTTTCTAAGAAAGAAGAATAACAGTTAGATGAATTTAAAGCACTTTTATAATTTGGAAATTCTAATGACTTTCTGGATTCAGACAGAGATAACCCAAGATTCACCTGGAAAGAAGGGAAAGTAGATTAAAGGACATAGCCTGTACCTGTACCAAAACCAGTGCCCTGTTGTGTGTGACTGAAATATTTATCCTTTACTTGTGCAAGATCCCTTCCATGTTGTTTCAGTCTGTTGTTTATCTCAAAGATAGTCAGAGAAGTGGTAGAAAAGGCCCCAGAGACCAGAAATTTGAAAATTACTCAGTGAGAAGTAACTTCTCTTGGGACCCTACATTTCTCCAGGACTCCATTATCAGAGGAGTAGTTGGAGAAGAGTATCTTCGAGAAAAATCACAGATCCACCTTCAGGGGCATTCTTGTGTAGTGGTTGTGGTCCTTTCCTCTCAGGTCTTGTCCAGAAACTGATGCTGGACAAAGATAATTCAACACCTAGGGAATTGACTTCTCCTGTCCTTCAATGTGATAACTTGTCTCCCAGAAACATTGGGGAAGATCATGCAGAATGATGTAATTTGTTGACATTCTGTGTTAGTAGCACTAAACTCAAGTACTGCCTGTCTTCTAATAGGAAGGAAGTAATCAATATCCTTAAACCCCCTATCAACTTGTAAATAATTCCTATGCCAGAACCCTGATACCCTGTCTAATAGTGAAAGTTGGGCCTGTTTGTGATTTTCTTTTCTAGTCAGTTATTTTCTTTCTCCATACATGAATCCTGATTGGAGCTGATTTTAAAATTTTAAAACTTGATATTCTGAAGCATCCTGCCCACAGTTGTCATGGTGACAATTCCCATAACATTGTCCATGATGAGACATTATTTCTTGCGACATCCCCTCAGAAACTGGTTTAGTGGGACCTTGTGTACTTTTCCTGTCACCTGTTTCAACACAATTATTTCTCTCCCTTTATACTTTGTTGTTTCTTCTCTTGAGATTGTATAAATTACATCCTTAACTTTCCTCCTAGTGAACCTAATATGGACTTCCCATTTCTCCTTGAAGGTGGTCTGTAATTTTCAACTAGGCTGGGGTCTCCCTTTTTGAAGATGGGGATGACTGTGCNTAACTTGTGAATGAGATGCAATTTTATTCCCTAATTTTTCTAGAAATCTCTATTTTTGGATGAGACTTGACTAAGAAACTTTATATTCTGAAGTTGGTTATTTTACCAAATATACAGCATCCTGTCTACAATTGTCATGGGGAAAATTCCCACAACTTAGTCCATGATGAGCCATGATATCTTGCCACTCCCTCCAAGAAACTGGTTTAGTGGGATCTTGTGGACCACCTCCTCCTCTTCCTCCTCCTCCTCCTCCTCCTCCTCCTCCTCCTCCTCCTTCTTCTTCTTCTTCTTCTTTTTGTATGATGTGTGGAGTTGATACTCTTTGCCTACTCATCTGGGTGAAATTTTTTTGAAATTCCCCAGGGTGGGCTCCAAAAATATTACAACTGGTTCTCTGCCAGTTGCTGGTATGGGCGTAGCCATGTCGCGTATTGGCTAGTCGGTCTCCTGCCACCAACATGTTGGGGAGGCCCTCTGGAAGGCCCTTCTCCATTTTTCCTTTCTGAGCCTCCTGTGAGGCCCTGCACTTACCTGGCATCCAATGGGCCTCATGGAGATCTGGGGGGAGTGAGGTGGGAGGGCAGGTGCGTGGGGCCAGCCCAAGGTGGATTTGCAGTTCAGTGAACTGCGCAGGAACCTTGGTAGAGTTCGCCCAAAACTATGAAACTTGTAGTAGCCCAGCCCTGATTCCACCTTTCTCCTCTTAAAGCATTGCCAAGTGCTTGGTAGGTGTGTTTGGAAGTCCCTATTTCCTGATGTCTTCGGGTCAGGTTTTGTCTGTGGAATTGCATTTCTTATTTGGAGGGGATGCACGATAGATTTTGTCAGAGTATATTATGAACTGGAATGAACATGGGAACTAAGGTTCAGCCAATGAATACCATAGCAGCTAAGTCAAACCAATTAGGAAACTGTTTGGAAATAGAAGTAGCCTAGGAAATTGAAACTAGATTAGAGCAGATAACAGATAATCAAGTTGGAAGGGACCTTGTAGGTCATGTAATCCAACCCCCACACCCCCACCCCACTCAAGCAGGAAACCCGTACACCATTGAACAAATGGCAGGTCCAATCTCTTCTGAAAAGTCTTCAAGTGATGGCGCTCCCAACAAATTTTGTATTTATTTTATTTGTTCATCGTTACAACAGGGGTTCAAAACTCAAGCCCGCGGCCAGATCAGGTCCACAAGGTGCTTAAATCTGGCCTATAGACCAGCCTGCAAATAACAAAGGACTGGCCCACGGCCTCTTGGCAGCCCAAAATGGATGCTGGAGGGAGGGCTGTTTTCAGGCTTGGACCAGCCATTTAGGGCCAGCAAGGTGCTGCAGGAACATCCATCCCATCTCCCACACCAGCCAGCCCACGGAGGAGAGCTTACAATGATGATCTGGCCTGAAGAAATCCAGTTTGACCACCCCTGCTTACAAGACCAATATTTATAAGAATATACATAGTTTGAATACATGAAATGGTAATATAAGAAAAATAAAGAAACAATAGACAGGATGCGTAGGCATGTTGGTTGCATTTATCATCGCCTCCTACAGACCTCTTAGGAAAGGGTTGATGGTCAATAGTTTGACAGTAAGGATAAAGTTTTTGGGTTAGGGGAAGAAACCACAGAGTCAGGATAGAGTTTCCTGAGGGCAAGCTGTTCATTGGTGATTTCTCACTGTCAAAAAGTAGCTTAGCGTGGGCTCTATTATTAAGCACCTGCAGATCTGGCAACGTCTGAGTCTAACAGCTTGAAAAGAAACTGATTCATTTTTAGCTAGCAGTTCGTTTTTTCCCCCACCACCTTAGATTGATACTCTCTTTCTCTCTCTCTCCCTCCCTCTTCTCTCTCTCTCATGGTTCAGGTTGAAACTGTGGAGAACCTGCTACTGAGCACATCCTTATTCCTGTGAAGTCCCTCCCACTTATTTTCTTCAGGGAGTTTCCCCAGTGCACACTAATTAAATAAGATAATTTGCATTGAGCCTTGAATATTGGTCCTGTATTCGGACTTGAATTCCACAGGACTTTCCACCCACACACTTTTTGGAGTCAAGTTTTGCCTGGATTCAATCTTATGTTAGTATAAACTATCTCATTTCTCATGCTTTCCTTTCTTGGCGTGCATGCATAATTCTATTTATTCACTTTATATTTATTTTTTGATGATTATGCTTTAATTTTAATTTGATTAATATTACATTCTTCATTTTTATTCCCTTCTATTTTTAAACAAGCTTGATTGACAAACAGGTGCAAAAGAAAGCATGGAAACCCAATAGTATTTGCAATGAATAATTATATTCGTAGCCTAAGAAACCAACTTTACTATTATCTTAATATTTTTATGCTAAGGTATCCCTCAGTGTTAGATCTTGGTCTAAGGATGATAATGATAACACTTGGGGATGAAAATGCAGCCTAGCAGGCCAGCACTGGAGCCCAGAAAGGAAAAGATCTGCACAACCACCATATATTTTCTTTGGTGCTTCAAGTAGTGGCAGGAAGGAGGACCCAGAATGCAAAAGGACCAGTGCTGAAGGTGATTGGCTTGCCTTCATGAAGGTCCCAGGGCAAGTTCTGGTTGAGAAAAGCTATCACTGAAGCAAATGGCAGCTAGGAAACCCATTGTAGCCAAGATTCACAATAAACATGTGACAGAGGCCTTCATTGCACTTGGAGGATAATCTTTTCCAGGGATGGAATGTAAGGTCAGAGACAGAAATGGAGGAAAAATTTCCAGCCATATGGCACCAATGATCATTTGGCCAGTAGAACAAGAAAGAATTATGGAGTTTGGGCAGGGCCTCTTCCCCCAGCCATCTCTTCACCTTGGATTCCTTGGTTTTTGAAGCCACAGAAGACCAACACCAGCAGTGATTGTTTTGCCAAGAGGGAAGAAATGGCAATAAAGACAATACTGAGACCACTTTTTGAAGAAGTAGGTTGCTTTCTTGGTTTTCCAAAGAATAAAAAAGGTGATAAGAAGCAAGCAGGAGGGGAACCAGAAGGATGTAAGGGAACTCCTGATGTTGGCTTTGACAAGGGAGTTTCTCGATATTTATTGAATACAATTAATACAATACCCTGTGATTAGGAACAAGAGCAGGCAAAGGGGTTGTGAGGAAGGCCCAAAAGGTTCTTCACAGGACAGGAAGGTGATTATTTTGGGATACATTGGACACGTCCTTGTTGGGAAATTAGTCATTCTGGGCACAGGTGCGCATCCTTCAGTATCTGAGAAAACAGAAGTAATAATTTCATTTATACTTTTTTCCTTTTCACCATCAAAAAGACATTATTTGGTACAGCTGATATTGAGAAAGGAAATAATCCTAAGCGATTAGAAAGAAAATAAATAGATATCAAAAAATTGTCGAGCTTCTCATCTTAAATATGACAGCAATTCTGATAACAGGCATCAATAGGCATATTAAAACTACCACCCAGCCTACCAAACATTGAGACACCAGGATGACCCTGCTGGAGGAGCAGAGGACCCCTTCCCATCAGGGAGCAGGGAACAATGACCCCTGGCCATGTGGATTCATCCTAGGAAGGCCACAACCAGGCCTGTGCCAAATAACGGAGGAGCCTGCAGAGATGCCTCAAGCTAAAATAGGACAGGAATGATGAAGAAACGAGGGTGTGCTGACCACACAACAGTCATGAGCAAGCAAAAAATTGCAAAGAGCTGGCAGGGTTAAACATCACTCTTAGAGATAAGCCAAAACAGGTGGGGTCTAACAAGGGAGGAAATAACAAAAGATTAAAACCTCCTTTGGACCAACATGACTGAAGATAAAAAAAAACAAGCAGAGTTAATTACAAGTGGGAGCCCAATTGGAAGGGCCTATTACCCATGCAATGTGTGTGTGTGTGTGTGTGTGTGTGTTATGAAAAACAACAAAAATAAATTCACAGTTCACAGTTGGTGCACAAGAAGAATCTCTGTGTAGGCCCCACTAGCTATGGCTGTCATTGAGCAGTAGTTGTAAGTGTAGGAGAAGTCCCAATTGTGAAGCACCTCAATCCATGGAAAGGCCACCCCATCCACAATGAGAGGAAGACTATCATCTGATTATGGGGGAGGGGGAAGCATCAAAAACAGTAACCCATGGTAACAAGGCCCTGGGTGCTAGTTGTATCATATGTAACATCTTGATGAATTTACCTCTTGAAGTCTAGGATTCTCTAAACTTTCATTGCTTTGATTGGGTTTTCTAAAATGTTTTATTGCCGGTTTTCTTGTCAAAGACACTTTGCGTGAAGTGGATGGCCATCTAAATTTGAGAAATAAATAAATGAAATAATTATATGTCAACAAAAAGATTAATCCTCAAGTAATCCAGAAAGAAATATTGAATCGGTTACCTGTCTTTGCAAAGTTTTTNGGTTCTGAAAATGAGAACATGAAGCAACATATTTTCATTTTAGATTTCACTTGAAAAATTAAAATGAAATGAATGTTCACTTTTTTAAAATGAATTTTTTTAATTAGTTCTCTTTTTCCTCTCTTAGATTTGGTTCCTTTAAGCCCAAACAAAGTGTATGTTAGCCTCTTTTTTTTCTTTTCAGAAATACAACTATAGAATTTTTTTTATTCTTGGTGGTGTTGTGGTATTGTTTCTATTTCACTATTTAATAAGAAAGATAATTGGAAAGATTACAAGAGATGGGAGGCCCAGGAGCCATTCTATCAAGGAATCAATGCTGTAGGTGATGCTAAACCTAGGACTGATGAACTGGGTAATAACAATATGTCGACCCTGAATATGACATATGTGTAGCCATATTTTATATTAGCCTTTGTATTGCTTTTTCTATTAACTTTTAGGTTTGTAGTATACTGATACTTCAGATTCACCACTTTCTAATGGTTTTCAGGGGGGTTGTAAAGATAAAGAGGGGATGTTTTGTCTAGGGGACATTTCCTATGGGAACAGATCAGATGCCTGCAGCAGAGGTGGCATTCATCAGGTTCTGACCAGTTCTGGAAAACCGGTAACAAAAATTTTGAGAAGTTTGGAGAACCAGCAAATACCACCTCTGACTGGCCCCACCCTCATCTATTCCCTGCCTCCTGAATCTCAGCTGATCAGCTGGGTCTTCTTCTATTGCCCTGCACAGGAGAACAGAGCTGGAAAGCAGGTTAGTGGGGCTAGGAGGGAATAGGATTTTGCAGTAACCTTCCCCAGTTGTGAGGAGGGAATGGAGATTATAGAGTATCTTCCCCTGCCACATCCACCAAGCCATGCCATGCCCTCCAAGCCACGCCTACAGAACCGGTAGGAAAAAAAAATTTGAATCCCACCACTGGCCTGCAGCTGGCTCAAGGTGGAGTTTGGAGTCACCAGGCATTTGGAGTGAGAAGTTATCAGAGATTGTGACTGAGGGGGCAAGTTTCACACTTTTGTTTTCATTGGGTGTAATTCTGGATCCACTTCAGAGTCGGAATTACACCAACTCCTTGCCAATTTAATGTGTTCCTAATAAATGGAATAAAAATGGAAAATGGATGCCATGGACTTTATTCCTTGGGGCATGTAACTTGGAGGCTTGACACAATATTTGTGTTTACCTCTTAAACCATAACATGGACCATTAAAGTACTGGAGATGTATGTATGAGATGGAGATGCGTAGCGGATGCAGAACGGATGAACTGGATACATTTTTCACGCAAAAGTTTTGGGCAGCCCAAAACTTT
>BHFT01001005.1:0-15074 GCA_004320025.1 Laticauda laticaudata | reverse complement strand
ATAAGATATGGAATAGAATATAAAAATGAGCATGAAATTGAGTTTTGTGTTTTTATGAAGAAGTGATAATCTGGGACCATGCTATTTTCAAAAAAGATGTTTTATTTTTATTTTGTTTTTGTTAAAACCCAAATAAAATTTTCAAAAAAAAAAATATTACTGGTTCAGTGGGTGTGGCTTGCTCAGCATGGCTCAGGGGTGTGATTCAACCCATGTAACAACTGGTCCAGTGAGTGCATGCATGCAGAGGGTTAGTTACTGACCTTCTCCTGCAATCCTGCAATCTCCCTGTGTGTTAAACAGCTGATGCGTAGCAATCTGCTGTGCCGTGCAAAGCAGTTGAGCTTGAAAACCAGGAAATAAAGGTCAGAATAGAGCCAGGGCAGGCAAGCCGGCCCAGCAGCTGATTGTCAGAGCGAACTGGTTCAGCTGAACCCGGCCGAACCAGTAGAATACCACCACTGCTTCAAATGCTTCACTTTCACAGGATGGTTTGAAGACTAGAAACAGAAGTTACAAAAGGCAAGAAATTGGGCCACTTTAAAGCTATCTTTCTTTTTATCCACTCTGCTTTCCATCCTACGGGGTTTTCCTCTGCCTTCCTCAAATGAAATTCTTCATTATCTATAAGGACCATTTCTGGCTTCATGTCTCCTTATTTTGCCTGACCTACAAGATGAGGAATCTGTGGCTGGCAAGTTGTATATGAACCTCTTAAACCACCCTTCATGAGGCTCAGGCTGTTCTCCTTCCCATTCATCAATTAGTTAAATACCTTTCTTCAGTTCTCATTTTATGTCTTATCCAACTTTCTAAAACTGTCCATGGACAAGTAGAAAAGTGAACTTATATCTTCTTGGTCTTACCCCAAGTATCTTTTTCCAATTAATAGCCAATTTGTAATGTTTATTTTATTTCTTGTCCTATAGCTGTTACTATTATAGTGTTTCTTTTTCATCCCACTCAGTATTCCTACTTCATTTTACCTTGTGTCTCACTGCTGGCTGGTTGTTTTGTATTCTGAATCATAATAATTCTGGAAAATCTGTTGTAACCTTTGAAATTATGTGAGCTCATGTACAATACATAAGACACTATCTACATTTGTAATCTCTGAACTGAGCTCTGCTCCTTCCATTCCTATTTTCATCATCTTTCTAATGTCTTGCTGCAGCAGAAAGGCCATTCAATATGGCCTTGAAATATGAATTCATAGAATATGAATAAAAGAGGTTATCCATAGCAGAAAGTTGCCCTCCATACCTGAAGGGAGCATGAAGATTATCCTCCCCCTCCCTTTTTGCATACCAAATCATAAAAAATTGGGAAAAGTTGCAACACATTTTGGATTCAGGCTGTTTTGCCATTTTGAGCATCTCACACATAATACAAAAGTTCTGTGTTCAGGGAGCTTTATTATGAGATCACAGCAAAAGTTGTTTTACTTTAATTGCAGAAGTAAACCATTCTGAACAGCAGTGTTTTGAGAGTTAATGTTCTAAAAAACCTAAGCCTTTCTATCTTAAAACTTTTTTTCTCTTTTCAAAATGGACTTTTGCAGGTGAGAAAGTTTGATTTGACGTCTGGAACAAAATATTTAATTTGTTTCAAAAGTGTCCTTTGGTGGAACAAGCTGGTGTAGACTATTAAAATATAGTTTTTAAATGGGCTTCTTTTGTTCCAAGCTCAAAACAAAACACATTTCCTATTTCGAGCATTCCTCTGTAAGAAACCGAGTTTGGTTGCAAGTGCTATGATGTCAGAACAATAGGAGCTACTAAAATAAAGATGACTTACAGCAAGATACTATACCACTTATCATATACAGCTTCATAAAAATAATCAACAAATGTTCAAAATTATGCAAGGAAATTCACAAACAAAATTCTAACACAAAATTAGAGGAAAATATGGAAATACTAACCAAATTCCAAATTTATATTTAATCTGGTGTGAACTACTCTTCTATTTGTTTTGGATCTCATATTTCTTGAAATTTGAGGCCCAATTCACAGGTCACTGAAACAAATTAATTCTCCAGATACCTGCAGCCCTGTCTTTTCGATTGACCTCCTAAAAAGATTATGAAATTAAAAGTATGTAAGATAATTCGACACTATCTTAAATTCCTAGTGGAGGAGCCTTTTGATTTACTTGATTTTAATCTAGGAGCTAAGCATAATACACACATACATACAGAGAAAGCTTATTAAGTGAAAATAGTATAACAAATAACAATTTCCTATATTTTCAGTTGCACATATAGCATTCAAAGAACTCTGACCTATTTTAATGACTACTGTGTGTGGTAACTCTAACCTAAAAAGTACTATTGTGTGTGGTAACTTAACTGTAGATTTCAGGCCTGATCTACGCTCTTTTAAAAAACTATGCATACAAATGAATTTAAAAAAAAAAACAATAAAAATCAGTCCTCTCTTAAAGACTCAGAACAAAAAAAATTCACTTCTCCTTTTGTAAAATTGTGTTTCAGGGAAGCAGTGTGAAGTGGATATAGATGAGTGTTCCTCAGCACCTTGCCTCAACAATGGAACCTGTGTTGATCACATCAACTATTACAAGTGTTATTGCCAACGTGGTTTTACTGGCCTAAAATGTGAAACAAATACTGATGAATGTTTCTCAACACCTTGTCTTCATGGAAGGTGATTCTTGGTTTTTTTCTTTTTTTACTTTTATTACCCTGTGTTTTTTTTAAAGGCCTAGCACTGTTTAAAATGTAATGCCAGGAAGGTTGTTGCAGATATTTCAAATTATATTATTCCAGAAAATCAAACCACAGACACAGCTAATGGATAACAGATGTTGTCAGTTTAAGCTAGTGCAATGTGGTGGTACCTTATCTCATTTCTTCTTTCATTTGAATGTAATGACACACAGCAATTTTCAATAACTGATTGAAATTAGGTGTTAATATACTTAACATTGGTTTCCTATACTATTTGCATTCAGGCAAGCTGAAACTTGTTTTGGTTTGTTTGTTTTGGGGAGTAGAGACCAATATACATGAAGTGAAAATACTACAGGAAGGGTTTCCAACATAAACTTGTATAAATAACAGATAATTATCTCAGAAATCAAAAACATATCAGAATTAATCTAATATGTTACAGGCATAGCAAAATAATATGCTTGGTATTTTGTCTGAAAGACAAAAATTACTTTGGGTTGTACATAAAGCATTACTTTCTTTTTCAGATGCATTGATCTCATAGATGGATATCGCTGCAGCTGTGATCCTGGGTGGACCAATTCAAGATGTGAATTTGATGTTAATGTAAATATTCTCTTTAAAACAAATGACTATCAAGCATATAAGATTTAGTAAAACCCATGCATTTTAGGATAAAGTTGATATATTCTGGAACTCAAACTGTATTGCATTTTAAAGGCATAATTTGGAGCTGTTTTCTTTTCAAAATAAGCATAAGAAACTTTGTATGAACTACAAGACTACTACTTCTTGTCTAACACTGTGGTCCAGAACTCACAAGATTGCATCTTTGAGTGAAATAAATAAATAAACAAAGTTTGCTGCTCTTGAACTACAAGAAAGTTCATGAGAGCTGGCATCTCAAAAATGTCCATGATCCAGAACAGTCTGGTCAAATTCAGCAATCTGTATTTTTCTGATGCCCCCTCAACCTCTTCTGACATTGTTGTAGAACAGGGGTGTCAAACTGGCGGCCTGTGGGCTGAATGTGTCATACACTGGCCACACCCACATCCAGTTTAGCTAAAGGGGAAAAGTCTCAATAACTTGATGCTGCTATGACAAAGAAATACATTTTATGAAGAAATAAAAAAGTCTTTGAGCTAGAAAGATTCATCTTTCTTATCACTCCATTTGTAGAAACTGGACTGAAGATCGAATGGTCTTTTCAGATGATGAATTCTTTTTTATGGAAGGATGGAGCATAGCATAGAATAATCTAGTGGACAATGGGAAAAATACTCTAGACATTGGTGAATAAAGTGGCTCAGAGTTGGACAGATTAGATTATTTGGATTAAGTGATGAAGGCCTGACTTTGCTCAGTTCACTAGAAAGTGTTTGATTCTGTCTGTTATGAGAAAATGGATAAAATATTTGGCGTTGTTTCTCTGACCATCTGTTTGTCAGAACCTTGTCCTTTCTGGCTAAGGAAGAACACTTGGGACATGACACGTGGAATCAGAAGTGCTGCTTTTTTGTTGCAGGGCGTGCCCTCTGGACAGCATCCTTCTGGAGATAGGAATGGCTTTGACCTGTTAGCCTTCCATAAGTCTTTAAAAACTTGGCTATTCCCCAGGCCTATGGACTGGGAGATTAAGCAGTTTCTGCTGTTAAATGGATTTTACTTTCTCTTTTATAAATTGAATTAGTTGGTTATTTATTATCTGGATTGTTGATTTATTTTTGTTGGTTTTAATGTAACCCATCCAGAGTCATTGCCATTGGTGGAAAATGTAGTGGCATGAGTAGGTCTTGTTATATTCATATAACATTATCTGTTCTGCAAATTGTACTGGTTACCACAAAGCTTCTGGGTGCAATTCAAAAGGCAGTTATCATTTATAAAATTTTGCATGGCATAGGGCCTCCTTACCTGAGGGACCATCTCATGATTTCTGCCCATTCTGTACAAGCAAGACAGAACAGTCGTGTTCTTGGCTCCATTGACTAAACAGTGTAACACAGCTGGAAACTAAGCAGCATCCACCCAAAAAATTCGAAGTGCCCTATCCTGCATGCCTTTAAACATGTCTTGAAAACCTGGCTTTTGGGGTTGGGCTGGGTTGGGTTAGGTGGCTGCCAGACCCCTTTATCATGGGTAATATAAAAGGGAGAGAGTGGTGTTTTTTATTGTTCCTTGTTGGTGGCTATTATTATTTTCTGATTTTGTGAGTTTCCTCTTTTTTAAAAAAAAAAAATTAAGCTGCCCATAATGGTTCTGGAGTTAGGGGGCTCTAGAAGTGAGGCAGACAGAAAGACAGATGCATGCATGCATGCATAAAAATATGCAAACCAAAAAGCTACAGTGCAGATAATCCATTGTTTAAAATAAAAGTATCAGTGGAGTAACTGGAATTGCTCCATTTCTGTTTTGTAGATATTAGTCAGCTAGCCTCATTCTCAGATAGTTTCAGTGTTTTAATTAAAACTTTAATTGATTATATATGTCATACATTTGTTCTAGAAAATTATATTCTAACTTCTAACTTCTAATACTATCATATTAGAAGTTTTGTTCTATAATATATCTCAATGGTACAAGAGGAGTTAAATGGCTATTCAAAACAATTATTTACTATCTCCAATTAGCATTCTAGGATAATTCATACTTTTTTGCCTTGTGAAGGTCTATTTCTTTTGATTTTGGTAGTTCATATTATCAATTCATTAAGAATCTGAGTTCCATTTATGCATGATGCTGTGCATGTGACAACTTCAGTACATAAAAAGCTCTGAAAGGAAGGCATTACCTAGCATTAACCTTATGTTCAATTCCATTGCTATATAAGCCGGCAACCTGTATTCAGTGCTAACTATAGAGTGTCAGCTTCAAATGTCCTTCATCTCAGAAGGTCAGCACATTTAGTTCTTCTGCTCAATATTAAAAGCCAGGAAAATGCATAGGGAATTTAACTCTGACAAAGGATTTACAATATTGTTTCACTGGAAAAGGGAATGAGCATAGAAAATCATTTATATTTCTTAGTTCTTGCATTCCAAACTGTCTTTGAAGTGCCTTGGGATGATAGATCTAAGGGAACCTACTTTTGGAAGTTCACTAATGTGTCTCAAAAGAAGTTTATTTGACAATCTTTTTGAGATCTGAAATCAAAGATATATACTTTTAAAAAATCACCACCATGACAGTATGTATGATGTGTGTCTGTATCTGTGTTGTATGAATATTCACAAAAGTATGTGTCTGTATAACAACTGCATCTCTCATCCCATTTTGCCTCTGAATAGTGGTAGGTACAGTGGTGGGAGCAAAAGAATGCCCTCATTTCCAAAATAATGGCTAGCTTATCATTTTTAGTTCTGCTAATGTTGAGCCACTCTTCCCAAGAAACTGTTGGGACAATTTTTCTCTCTCTGAAAGAGTCCCATGGTTTATTTTCTGATGTTTTCCTGGATTTATATCTTGATTCAGTACTATATAACCCCATTCAGATAATGGATGAATTCACACATTGAATTCAGCCATTATGTGGGTTCTGGATTTTGACATTATGGAGTGAAAACCCAGACAAACTGAAATTGTATTTCTACATTAAAAATGGTTCTTAATCTTGCTAACTGCTGTACATTCTTTTTTTTCATTTTCTACTGTTCAGTGTATTGTTTATGGGTGTGCGTGCTTTAAATTTTCATTGTAATTATTTTATTCTTTGCTGCCAACCGTTCTGGGATTATATCTTCAGAGAGGAATAAAAATGCATGATACATAATAAATATGTATGCTGGTCCTATGGGTCTAATCCTTCACATCTATGAATGGTTTGGGAGGAGCCAGGAATGGTAAAGGACTTCACTTTTCCCCATTCACCCCTGGATTGAGAGTCTTCTTCCAAACTCTTCCATTCTGACGGTTTTGATCTTCTTCAGAAATGTGTCCCATTGTAATTATTTCAGTTAACGTTTGTGATTTTTCTTTAGGTAATCTGACTTATTGGATTTCTCTTTCTCATTTGTTCCAAAAGAGGCATTACATTTTCTGCAGAGCTTGTAACTTAATCCATTTAGGAACAGATGCTGATTCCTTCTGTTCTGTTAGCACAACTATCTTAATGTGTGTTCAGAAACTAAATGTAGGAAAAGTGGACAAAGATGCCTTTTCAAAAGCAAAGAGTTTTTACATGTATGTATGTATGTATGTAAGTATGTATGTAAATAATTAGTGTTTTTCAAACTTGGTAATTTTTAAAATGTGTGGACTTTAATTCCCAGAATTCCCCAATCAGCATAGTGGCTGGGGAATTCTGGGGGTTGAAGTCCATACATCTTAAAGTTGCCAAGTTTGAGAGGAAAAAAACAGACATGCAAAATGATTGGCATCTCACAAGTCAGTAGTCTGCCAGTGTTGTGGCCCTCCAGCAGCTGGTGGAGCTGGTAGCAGACTCGGACAGTGAGGATGTTGGGGAAGAACACGGGCCAGTCCTGGACTCTGGGGAAGGCTCTGTCAAGTGCTCTGTGTTGGAGGCAGAAATGGTACCAGGGCCATCTGACAGTTATCAGCTGCCTTTGGAGTTGGAGATCAGTGGGGCAGAAGAACAGCTGGAGCCTGTTCCTCGATGTGCATATGCGCAGAGCTGCCAGTAGAAGGGATCAGTTAAGGAACACTGGTCAACTCGGAGTAAAGGCACAGATGGATGGTGAATGGCCTCTCCCACAGGGAATAAAGAGGAACAAAAGGGGAGTGGTGTTTGCAGGAAACAATTAGTTCATTTAATTAGGGTGAAGATTTTTTCATGACTCCTTGCCTAGTATTTTCTTGTACAGCTTTGTGCTTGGAAGCTATCGACTTGGCAACTCTCCAAGCCTGTGATAAAGTCTGTGGTTGTAAATTACTCTTGTTTGCTGGGATTTTGCTGGATGTGAATAATAGGATTCACATTAGCCTAATAAAAAGGGGTTTTGTCCAGATGAGGAGTCTGCTTCGTGATTTTGGTGAAGCCTAAGTCAGAACAGCCTGGATTATTTGAAACTCTACCCAGTCAAACCGTTGCTATTTGATTTTAAGGGACTTACACACAGCTCATTCTTGTATCTATTACAATTTGAAAAAGGGCTGTGAGACAGATTGAATCTGAAGGCCAAAGGTTCTCCATCTTATTTTAGAATAAAAATGGTGACAATAGTAATGTATATAGAAACAGAAAATCTGTCCCACTCTCACCTCAATCCTCCAGGGTGCATTGTTGGACTGGAATTCTCTAGTACAACATTGGAGGGTATCAAGGATTTTAAGACCAGCCAAGGAAAGAGGAAAGAAGTCTTCATGTTTCAAATGTGATTCTTGCTCTCAAATTCAGGAGTATCACCAATGCCATCAAGTTAAGTTTAACACCTCTCAGTGTCAGTGAAAGTATATTACCTGACTGCTTTCTAGGATTTAAGCATGTCTCACTTGAGACTAACCCACCTACTATAACTAATATTTAGTTATTTAACAATAATTGTCATTTTCTAATAACCTAGGAAGTCAGTGGGAAGTGTCAATAAGGTATTTTAAAAGCTGAAATAAGATTTTTTTTTACAAATGTAACCCTCCTTCATTTGAAATTAACTATCAAAACAGTTTGTATTCTGTTTCTGTATTGTGTGTGTGTTTATGCCTCGCTTATTATTTATTCTAATACTTCCCAATAATTAAAATGATTTTTTTTCAGTGAATGATTAACTCAGGACCTACAAATTTCACATATAGAATATAAAGGGAAGAAAACTATAAGAATAATTTGAAGTGCTAACAAGCTAAAGGAAAATGAGTAGAAAAAAGAGAAATGAAGTATATTTTTAAGTTCATAAAAATAGAATAACACTAATTGGAAACTCTGTTTCCAAAGAAAGACTGATTTTTAAAAAACAAAATTGACTTAGTAGGCTTCATCAAGTATTTTAATTAATTTAGTGCAGACTATAGGGTTGAGGTTTATTTTTAATAGTATGCAAAGTATCCCTTCCCATGGGATGTATAATTCAATTACTTTATATAATGTTTTATAATAAATCATCCTACATTTTCCAGCTGGAATTCTGAAAAAGAAAGCACATTGTTTTCATATAGTTCCTTTTGGATTCATTTGCATTTCGGTAAAAATAACTGCATACATTTAAGTAAAAATAACTCCTGTGTCACAAGGAAATCTGTTGATTATTGCACTGATTTACTTTAAAATATTCACTTTGTTTTTGTGAACATAAAGGCAATATATCTATACTAATTTGCAAAAATTATTTCACCTAAAGTATTTAGATTTGTTATTTCAACAGTTGGCAGACAGACACTAACCTGTTGCAAAAGAATGGGGCAAATCACAACCTTATTCAACTTGTGATTCAGTGTTGTATAATTTTATGTTCCAGGTAGTCCTACAGTCATGATGAGGTATCATTAAGTATTTTAAAGATTTTGGTGGGGAAAAAAACATGTTATTACTATCATTTCTGTTGAGCTCAATGTTGAAATTGAGCTCTGCATATAATACTGCATCCAGTTTTGGTCACCATGATGGAAAAAAGATGTTGAGACTCTAGAAAGAGTGCAGACAAAGATGATTAGGGGACTGGAGGCTAAAACATAAAGAACAGTTGCTGGAATTTGGTATTTCTAGTTTGTTGAAAAGAAGGACTAGGAGTGACATGATAGCACTGTTCCAATATCTCAGGGGCTGCCACAAAGAAGAGGAGTCAAGCTATTCTCCAAGGCACCTGAGGGCAGGACAAGAAGCAATGGGTGGAAACTAATCAAGGAAAAAAGCAACCTAAAACTAAAGAGAAATTTCCTAACAGAACAATTAATCAGTGGAACAACTTGCCTCCAGAAATTGTGAATGTTCCAACACTAGAAGTTTTAAGAGGACATTGGATAACCATTTGTCTGAAATGGTATAGGGTTTCCTACCTAAGAGGGGGTTGGACTAGAAGATCTCCAAGGTCCCTTCCAACTTCGTTATTCTATTCTATTCTATTCTATTCTATTCTATTCTATTCTATTCTATTCTATTCTATTCTATCTAAATGTCTAAAAATTAGAATGGCCACAGAATGGGTGCTTTATGGCCAGTAAAACACTCCGGCCATCATAAATGGTCACATTGACCGCCATGGCCACATGTTGGATTGATAAATGTTATGACCCATTATGGCATTCTGCAGTCATGTGACTGATTTGTGATTTTTTTTTTCACCACTTTCCAGTATTAGTAGCAATAAGTACTAATAGATGAATGGGTTTGCTTGACAACTGCTGCAAAAAATACCAGTAAATTACTTCCAGTCATGCGGGTGCCTCACCTTATAACCACAGTGAGCTGCAACAGTAATTCTGAGTGCAATTATGATAATTAGATGGGAACTACCAGTAAATGTAATGTAGTTATATCCTCAAAAAAATATCCTAATTTGGATCCAACTCAGTTTATTCCTAATTAATGTATGATTAATAGTGGCATAAATAACTGTCAACAACTGGGCCCCGTTTCAATTCCTAAAGTACAGAATTTTACAAAGTACTTCATCAAATGTCCATCTAAAACCTTACATAGGCCCAACATGTACTCTATCCAATATTTTAAATTTTGGATAATATTTTCATGTTTGATATTTTTAATATTTTTTATAAAAATATTATAAATATTTTTATATTTATAAAATATTTTATATCATTATAAAAATAATGATATATTTTGATAATGATTATTTTTAGATATTTGTTCACTCATACAGTTGATGTATTTCCTAACAGATATTTGTTCACTCATACAATTGATGTATTTCCCAAAAATCAGTTATTATGGGATGGGCAGTTATGATTAATAAATCAATAAATAAATTTGGGTACATATCAGTGGTGGGATTCATCCAGTTCGCACCATTTTGAGAGAACTGGTTGTTAACTTTCTGAGCACTTTGGGGAACTGGTTGTTGGAAGAAATCATTAGGGCAGAGAACCAGTTATTAATTTATTTGAATCCCACCACTGGTATTGATTGGGGTGGACAATTAATTTTTCCAAGGAACCACATGAGAAACTGAGCGCTTGTGGTGGGCCAACGCCACCCCCTAGTCCCTGACTGTACCATCTCACTTATACTGCTCCTACCACCCTGCCCTCCATCCCAATACTGCCAACANAGTCCCTGACTGTACCATCTCACTTATACTGCTCCTACCATCCTGCCCTCCATCCCAATACTGCCAACACCATGCCCCTTCCACCGACGCCTCATCTAATGCCAAGAGGGGCCACTCATGGGCCAGATGTAGCCCATGGGCCATAAAATGCCCAAGTCTGGTATAGATATATGAAAGTGAAGAAAGTCTAAGCAGGTGAATCTTAAATACACAGGAAATAGATGTTCTGTTGTTAAATAAATCTTATCTAGAACAGAACATTATTCAATTTTGAGGAGGAAAATTTCACTATGCCTGAACATGCCCAGATTCCTTAATGGAGAGAAGTACTTTTCATCATTTTCTAAAAACAAAGCTTTCCACTGGTGTGAATGCATTCTTAATGGTGGATTGCAAATGGCACACTAGAAGCAACAATATAAGCAGTATAAACAAAAGCTTAATAGATGATTTTTTCCCCCTCCGTTTCTCCTTTTTTTTTTGTCCACACAAGTGCACCAACATCTTCACTGTTCTTAACTCTGTGTTGCGTTCTACACCACTACTCCTTTTTAAAAATAAAATAAAATAAATCAATATGTATATAGGTAAAATTGCACAAACAAAAAAAAAAGATCTATTTAAAGGAAGGGAATCTGCCTGAATGCACAGAAATCCTGGAAATTGCTTGTAAAGTGTACATATTAAGGAAAATAGCTATAATAAAAGAGAAATGGGTATAACAATTAGTGTGCATTTTCACAGATTTTAAAATTATCTGCAAAAGTAAATATATTAGACTATTGTTCCCAAATATTTGTTTCTCTTCTAAAGTGATTACAAATAGCAAAATAGAGAGTAGACACTCCTGACTTGCATCTTAACTTATTGGAAAACCTGTGGAGAGTGTTCCTGTAGTCTTTGCTGTGCCAAAGATATATACCCTCCACCCAAGTTTTATCCTGGATTGAATTTGTTTAAAGTTCCAAGCAAGAAAGGCTACTCCAAATTATTAAAGGCTCTTTCTGCATTTAGGAACATTACTGCCACATTCTTTTTCTTATTATTGATGCATTATAATGCATTTATTATAAATCTGCTGTTGTGTTTTATCTTCCTTTTGGGAATGCAACTTGTTTGATCTGCATGTATTATTTCAGAAACACAATTCCTTAGACACTCAGCTAATATTGTAGTGAATATCTTATAATCAATATTTAGTAGATAAATTGTTCTGTATGACTGTTCTGTATGACTGTTCTGTATGACTGAAGTTTCTCTGGACTATTTCCTCCTTTGTAAATCAAAGTTATGCATGCTTCTTCCACATTTTTAAAATTGTTTGTATCTCTTTAATTGAATTCATTGTCCAACAGTTATTCTTCTCAATTTTTAGAGTAGTAGGGTGCCAGTCAATATAATATTAATGAAAAACAAGGAATACAAGATAAAATGCTATGAAGTTGACGTAATATTAACTATTATGCAGCTAAAGAGTTCAGTAAGACAATTGATGAAAACAATAAAAAAATGAATAATTATATAGTAAAGTGAATTCAGAACTTCACAGTAGAACAGTAGGGAAAGTAATGGAAAAAAAATAATGTTTACTGCAATGTGCAATTTAAGGGAAAATTGGTATAAACTGCTTTATAGCTGTTTTGTAATGCCATAAACAATTACCAAGATAGACAAATTACATAGCAATAAATATTACAAATGCCACAACAGAGAAGGAACATTTTATCATATGAGGGGATTACAAAACTCCAACCTACCAGGAAGAATAATCAGTATATTCAGAAAAGTATAAAAATAAAATGTGAATTAAGACCACAAATATTTCTATTAGGTGTAATTCCAAAAAATATAAATGCAAAATGTCACAGTTTGCTAAGTTACGTACTGGCAGGCTACAAGGACAAATTTGGCCCAATGTGAGAAAATAAAAACCCTGTCAATGATGCAATGAATAGACCAAAACTGGAGAATATGCAGTGATAGCAAAATTGGCTGTATACTGTTTCCATAACAGGAATCTAACCAAATTAAGCAGGAATGACTTCTTTATATTCTACATATCACACAGCACGTGAAATTTACATATTTGGAATATGGTTTCTAGGAAAACAGTTATGAGACCAATTAGAAAAACCAGACAAAATTACTTAAACAGATATTAGCAATAACGGTAATATCTCGGTATTCAGAATAAAAGTGCAAATATTTAGGTTAGTAGGTGGGAAACAAAGGCAAAAAAAAAACATTACTTAAAAATCTTTCTATTGATTTTTTTCTCTTGCTTTGTGTTTATAACTTTCTAAAATCTTTCAAAAGCTTAAATAAATAAAGCTATATACCTGTAAATCAGGCAAATTTGTTTATCCTGTTATCAGTGTGAAAGTTAATTGTTACACTGTTCGAAATGGAAGTGGGTTAGATTTCTAGGGATTAATCTTCCATTCTTGTCACGTATTGTTATACAAATCTATAACCAACATATACTTAAGCCTACACTTATTGACATGAGAACAGTGGCTTAATTCAAAGACATAAATTTAAATAAAAAACAATTTACTGATGAAGAGTAGAATTCTTGGTGCCAGATAGAACAGAGATCTGTTCCCACAAAGCCATATAATGCTTCAAAACTCTGAGATCAATTTATTATCATTTATCTCATCAGGAATGTGAATCATCCCCTTGCCTTAATGGTGGCTCTTGTCAAGATTTGGTCAATGCATTCAAGTGCATTTGCTTGAGTGGATACAGAGGTGAATTTTGTGAGGTGGATATTGACATCTGCACTGAACTGCTGCTGAACTCATCCCTCTGCTTCAATGGAGGGAAATGCATTGACGGCCCTGGAAGAACTTTTTACTGCAGGTCAGTCATCTGCTTATCTATAACCAGAATAATCCACATGGATTGAGTTGTTTGTTGCACGGTCTTTTCCAAAACAAATTGAAATTTACGTTTGCTTTTTTTTATAAAGACTATGGAAAACAGCAAAGGGCTAATTATTTTCTGGAGCTCCTTGACTGGTCCTCCTTGTGCTTAAACAATTCCTTCATTGCTGAGATAACTTTAAGCTCTTAAGGGACAGGTGCATCTAGGAGAGTCATGATTTAGTGTCAAGGACTGATATAATTAGTTCCCATCAGAGAGCTGATTGTATTTGTGTGGTTGCTAAGAGATGACAGTTACTTGATGCTGCATAATCAATCTATCAAAACCAGGAATTGTATAATTTAAATGGGTGAAATCCAACTCCTGTTATCCTAATCAATGGTAGTGAAGAATCAGTATTATCTGAATTACTCATAGTCAGATCAACTATTTTCCTTGAATGTTAGCAATAGCAAGCAATTCTTAGACTTATATTTCACTTCACAGTGCTTTACAGCCCTATCTAAGTGGTCACCCAACAATCTGGGTCCTCATTTTACTGACCCCAGAAGGACAGAAGACTGAGTCAGCCTTGAGCATGGTGAAATTCAAACTGCCAAATTGCAGGCAACCAGTAGTCAGCAGAAGTAGCCTGCAGTACTGCATTCTAACCACTGCACCACCATGACTCATGTCGCTCTAAGAAAGTTGACAATCTATGTTTCTATCTTGCCTTTCCACCAATGAATAGTACTCTAGATAACTAACAAAATTGCAGACATGAGACTGTCTTCAATTATATCTGAAATAGGACGTTCATATATAAACAGTTTAGTTCCCCCTCCCCCCTGTACATGAGGAAACTCATCTTAAATTCAGCTGTCCTGAATTCTCCAAATATTTACATGGGAGCAAGAAACCAAAGACTGCCTGCAGCTTCTGAATATAACGCTAAACAAAATTTATATATGAAAAAAACAAATACTTTTAGAGTCAAGAAACTTTCATAACATGGTACCATCCTAGCTCAGTTTTACACAAGAAACCACTGTCCTGATATAATTCTCATAGGAAATTTGTGTTAGGTAATAACTGTTCTCCCCAGCATGGTAATTGGTATGTAATTGCCAGGCTTTCTTCCGATTCAGACAAAACACAGGTGACAAGATGAGAAAATGACAAGGGCAGCAAGTCCTTGTCCATGTGTGTATTTTATGTAGAAATCAGGATGCAGCAAACTCCTCCACTTAGAGACAAACAATCTACTCTCCAATAAACAATTTGGTTTCAGGAAAAAACTATCCTATAATCTGCAACTCTTACACTGCAAAAAC
>BHFT01001003.1:0-82651 GCA_004320025.1 Laticauda laticaudata | reverse complement strand
TGTTTCCTTCCTGCCTTCCTTACAGGATTAGGCCAGTAATTTCTTCTAACAACCAGTTCTCCGAACTGCTTAAATGTTAACCAGTTCTAGCGAATAGGTATGAACTGGTAGAATCCCATCTCTGGACATGAGACTTTTAATGCCCCCCTGTTTTTCTTATAATGCCTTAAAATATAGCCCAGGGTGCAGTATGCAGGCTCCAAGCAGCTCTTAATGCAATGTCATTCAGTCAAATTTATATTTCCACCTTTACTATTTATACAAATAAGGCAGAAAACATATCCAACATACTTTTCTCTTCCCACATTCCTCACAACAATAACTCTGTTAGGTGGGATGGGTTGGGAAAGAGAAAGTTACCTAAGCTGGCTTTCATGGGTGAGGTGGGACTTGAACTCACAGTCTCCCATTTTCTAACCTGGAACCTTCCCTGAGTGGTTGAGGATGATGGGAGTGGTACCTGCAGAAGAGGAGAAGGTCCTAGAAATTTTAATGGTCTTATATCCTTTTCACTGGGGAGCCAACTCCAGTGTTGATGGAAGGATTTTCAAGTTAACTTTTTTATTTTAAAGCAAAGTAGCTAAATAAATATCTACATGATTGCTAACAGTTAATGCTAACCTGGCAACACATAATCAAATCAAACCAGCTAAATAAAACCATCTTTTAAAGCTATATTTATAAAACAGCATTCTAATAATCTCGGAGTCACACACATACCCAACTTTTATTTGGACATAAGAAAACTGTACACATTACATTAACAGGAAAAAAACTGTTTATTTTAGAAAATTTATATTGCTGCTTACTCACACATGCCAACTCAAAGTGGTTTATAAAAATCATATAAAAGAAATAATGACAATAATAAAATAATAAATTAGTAAAATAATAATCTTCCCCCCAGTGACAACAAACTTTTATACAAACCATTTAATGGACTCTGTCCCACTCTGGGTTCTCCAGACCTGCTGACAGAACCACATCTTCAGCACCTTCTGAAAAAGTGTGAGAGTGGGGGGCAGTCTAATTTCTGGGAGAATTATGTTCCAGAGAGAGGGAACCACCATGGAAAAGGCCCTTCTTCTGGGTCCCACCAGGTGTATCTCCATCAGGGATGAGACCTGGAACATTCCTTGCCTCCCCACTCTAGTGGGTCAGATAGATGTGACCAGAAAGAGACGGTCCTCCAGATAACCTTGTCCCATAAAAGGTTGTCCCCTTTAAAGCCATGAAGGACTTTAAAGGTGACAACCAGCACCTTGAATTGCACCTGGAAGCAAATCGGGAACCAATGCAGCTCCTGCAGGAAAGGTGATATATGTGCACACCGGGGTCTGCACAAAACTATGCAGGCTGCTGCATTTTGTACCAATTGAAGCTTCTGGATGATCTTCAGGGGCAACCCCATGTAGAGCATGTTGCAATCGTCAAGATGGGAGGAGACTGGGCCATGAGTAGGGATTTTCTAAGTTATAACTATGGTCGAAAGCATGGCTATTAGATTTGGGCTGCAACAATCCAGATTAATATTTCTCAATCTCTGGCGCTTTAACCTCAACTCCCAGAAATCCCTAGTCAATTGGGGAACTGGCTGGGGACTTTTGGGAGTTGAAGTCCACATGCATTAAAGTCACTTAGGGTGAGAAACACTGATCGAGATTCTAGATTAGAACATCCTTAGATGGTGAACAGAGAGCTCTTATCACTGGCCTTTAATGGTCATCCAGATTGCCTGCAGCCCAGGTTTGTTAAATAGAGTGGGGGATTTCTCAACAGGTGGTTAAGCCTCTGCTTTTCTGAGCATTGAAAACACTGTAAATGGGTCAATTTGTATTTTGGAAAGCTTCTGTACAGTGCACTTGCCGAAGCTGGCATTTGAATTCCACTCTTTTTGCATAGCTGCTTTTGAAGCCCTGAGAGCTTTCCCTATTTGTTCTGATTAAGTCTGCCTTCAGTAGATAAGTCTCTCACATAATTTGAAGAACCGGCTGAAAACGAAGTCCTTTTGATGGTCTGACACTTGGAAATGTCTCTTACCCAATTAATTAAATGCTTCTTCTTCTTCTTCTTCTTTTTTTTTAAAATTCCTCCTTGTGTTCTGTTTTATGTGCCATTTGCTTAGATCTATGACTCTCAGAGCACTTCCTGGAGAATCTTTTCTTCTTCTTTTTTCTTCCTCTGTGCTTGTACAGAAGTGTATAGAATGTATAGAATGTATAGAAGTAGCTGAGTTTTTTTTTTTAAATTGGTCTGTTTTCTTATTCCATACCCCCCACACACTTTTCCACTCCCAACAGCTCATTTTAACTATGTTGTCAACTCATAAAACATTTTGTACACACCTTTTATAGTTGACAGCAGAAAGAAGGGAGGAAGTTTCAAAGAGCAGGCAGCATTGTGGAATCGAAAGTACATTCCATTCATATTTTCTTCAAAGACTGATTAGATGGCTGAAGCTTCTGCCCCCCCTCCCCAAAAAAAATCTAATTGGAGAGCATGATTGATGACTCTTGGCTGTGGATGTCTTTCGTTGGATGATACACCCAGAGGGGTGGGAGGGAAAACAGGATCAAGGGAGACATTGAATTACGTATCTCAGAGTTGGCTATGCCCAGGTTAGTGCCGGACATAGAATGTTAACTTCAAATAAATCCTCTTTAGTTTTGGGAGTATGGCTCAAGGCTCATGATTTAATTGGAGTAACTGCCAGAATCCTGACATATCTATCACACTCGGTTTATGGCTGAAAGTTAAGCTGACCTCTAATTCTCAACTTACAATTGCAACTGAGTCCAAAATGTCTGCTGCTAAGCAAGATAGTTGTTAAGTGAATTTTGCCTTGTTTTATGACCTCTCTTGCCCCAGTTGTTAAATGAATCACTGCAGTTGTTAAGTTAGTCATATGGTTGTTAAGTGAATCTGGCTTTCCCATTGACTTTGCTTGTCAGAAGGTTGCCAAAGGGGGATCATATGACATGGGACACTGCAATCATAAATATGAGTCAGTTGAATTTTGATAATTTTGATCAGGTGGCCATGGAGATGCTGCAATGTGAAAAATGCATGAAAAATGGTCATAAGTCACTATTTACTATTTTCAATGCCATTTAACTTCCAACGGTCAGAAAACATTGTAAGTCGGGGACTACCTGTATGTTTCCTAAAATGCTTTATCAGTAGCAATAGCACTTAGACTTATATACTGCTATATAGTGCTTTACAGCCCTCTCTAAGTGGTTCACAGAGTGAGCCTATTGCCCCCAACGATTTGGGTCCTCATTTTACCCACCTCAGAAGGATGGAAGGATGGATCAACCTTGACCCCGGTGGGATTCGATCTGCCAAATTGCAGTGGGAGTAGCTTGCAGTACTGCACTCTAACCACTGCACCACCGAGGCTCCATTTAGCTTGATNGGGATTCGATCTGCCAAATTGCAGTGGGAGTAGCTTGCAGTACTGCACTCTAACCACTGCACCACCGAGGCTCCATTTAGCTTGATTACAATAGGAAATATGCATGCCAATGAAAGAAGTTTTAAAATTAGGATGCTTTTGTTGTTCATTGCACAGCTACAATAGATGTCTAACATCCTGCCCTAGAAATTGTATACCGTCTGGATTATATTTCATGCCTGAATGATAACAAATTTCCCCTTTCCTCCTGAAACCAACTGTATATCTGCCCCAGGGGTGGGATATACACCTGTATGCCAGGGATGTGGAAGAGGCATTGTGTATTAGTGCAGTGTTGGCTTTTTGGCTATCCTGCAGCTTATGTCGTTTGAAAGACTTGTATGTGTTGGAGATGTTTCACTAGTAGTCTTAATAATTAATTCATAAGAAGTTAGTTAGGGTTGGCCTGTGTGTGTTGCTTCTGCTCTTTCCTTACAATGTGGCAGCGTCTTTGTGTGTAGAGAATTCCCAGTCTACTTCAAACTCTCAACCTCATTATTTAGATCTGTGTGTTTCTCAGCTTCAGCAGCTTTCAGAGGTGTGGACTTCAGCTCCCAGAATTCCCCAGCCAGCACATGAAGTCCATATATCTTAAAGTTGCTGAAGTTGAGAAACACGGATCTAGATAACTAGACGTATGTTCCATCCACTAAAGATCAACAACTCATGTAAATAGTTGGAACAATAAAACCAAACCTTTTGTGTGTTTGCCCTTCTAAAGACAATGTTATTCCAGGAAATCTGACCAACTGGTCTCCTTTTGGGAGGGGCTGTTAAGGTATGCTTATTCCTAGCATCATTATCTTTTTTAAAATAGGTCTGGAAAGGTGCATGCGGTATTTTATTGCTGAAGATGGATTGTTGCTGCCAATCCATCAAAGTCATTTTGCAGCTTAAGCCAGTTTGATCATGCATTTTGTTTGGTGGTTTGCTTGATAATGTAGGTGTCCAGGATGCTACAATCTTGGCATGTCAAATGAATTCAAAGAGATTTGTTGGAGCAACAGTACCTCTGCTGTTAGATAAACAAGGGCCTTTGCGTTCTTGGGAGAATCGCTATAAGTTGCTTCCTTCATTGCGATTGCTGATCGTCTCTTTTCTGGAGCAGCGGGGCGGACAGAACAGACCCGTGATGGTGAACCTATGCAGAGGTGGCACACAAAACTTTCCCACTGAGAATGCGAGCTGCTGCCCCAACTCAGTTCTGCCGTGCATGCACATGAGCGTCTCCCACTGGTCAGCTGGCCTTTGGGTCTCTGTTGCACATGTGTGCGGGGTGGAGGGGTCATAAGCACATGCATAGGAGGGTGGGGGGCACACACATATGGGTGGGGATGTGTGCATACTCACACTTTGGGGAGTATGCACACATCCCCACCCCCATTTAGGGGATGTGTGCATACTCACACTTTGGGCACTTGGTGCCAAAAAAGGTTAGCCATCACTGGAATAGACGAGACTTGAAAGTTCATCAGATGAATAAATATGTTGACCCAATATTTATAAATTAGCAGATGAGCATCATCGTACAGTTCAGAGATACTATCCTAAGGATCTTGATTAGTATTATCAGATACCTGAATCAATAGAATTTCATGTCAGGGGAATTCCACATGAAAAATAAGATTCTTATCAAATTGCTGGGCCTTTTTTTTAGGGATTGCAGAATATAGGAGGGTATATGACTTTGTGCTTTTAATGGTTCTATTTTCTTCTACCACCACTTAATTTTTTTCTTTTCTTAGCAAGAAATAAACAGATATCAGGAGCTGGCAAATGTGTTGATTTCTGTTTCTCACTTTTGTGAATTTGTCCAGTTTAGTTTGTCTGTTACTGATGTGATCCTGTCAAATTCAGTTTGTTTTAAAAAAAAGCAGCACTGAAATGCAGTAAATCTATATCTATATCTATATCTATATCTATATCTATATCTATATCTATATCTATATCTATATCTATATCTATATCTATCTATCTATCTATCTATCTATCTATCTATCTATCTATCTATCTATCTATCTATCTATCTATCTAATTCTTCGCTATTTGTAATTTTGCCTAATATGGATTATATTCTTCATATAATGCATTTTATATGCTACAGGGCCCTAACAGCTCAAAGTAGTAGAGTTGAAAGGCAAAATGACACAATGCTCTTTGTCTGGTAGTGTTAGGAGCCATCCTTCAAGAAGAGTTGGAAACTAGATTACAAATTAGATCCTGAGGATTATTGGAAGGTGTAATTTCTCTATGTGAAATTTTCTTGTAGACAGTGCCAAAGGGCGATCCCCATGAAAGTTCCATACCTGGAAAGTGCCTTTCAGTGGAAGTGTTTTCTCAAAACCTCCTACATTCAGAATGTGCTGTTGCTATCCATCATAAAATAACAGAACAAGAGAGTTGGAAGGGACCTTGGAGGTCTTCTAGTCCAACCTGCTCAGGCAGGTAAGAAAGCCTAGACCAGTGATGGCTAACTTTTCTGTTGTCATGTGCCGAAAGTGTACGCGCATGCAAGAGAGAGCGTGCACACGTGCCTGCACCCATAATGCAATGCACATGGGACCCCCCACGCCCCATGCGCATGCACATGCATCTCCTGCATGCACCCCACCCCCCATGCATGTGCAACAGATACCTGAAAATCAGCTGGATGGTGGGAGGCATGCGTGAATGCACAGTAGAACTGAACTGGGGCGATGGCTTGCATGCCCTTAGAGATGGCTCTACGTGCCGCTTCTGGCATGCGTGCCCTAGGTTTGCTATCATGGCCCTATACTATTTCAGACAAATGGTTGTCCAATTTCTTTTCAAAAATCTCCAGTGTTGGAGCATTCACAACTTCTGGAGGCAAGTTGTTCCACAGATTACCGTATATACTCGCATATAAGCCGACTTTAGAACGCTTTTTTTTTTTTGCATTCAAATTTGGGGGTCGGCTTAACGTGCATAAATCTGATTTCTGACACAAAATGACATGACAATATGACACCACTTCTCAGATCACGCAATATCGACATTACCATACACATTATTATAACCCACCGTTATATGGTGGTGAGGAGGGCCCGGAATCCCTGGTTCAGCCAGCGGTTATTTCAGTCCGGTGGGTTCAAGACCGCTTGAAAGGAAAATCCCACCTTCTCCCTTTCGGTGGCTGTGCCTCCGATTTGTGCCGGAGCAGTGACTTAGCAGAGGCGGCTTCCCTGCGATGAGAGTCTTGGCTTTGCAGTCCCTGTCAGCTGGCCCTTAGCAGCCCTCGCCTTAAGTAAAATGCGCATGAAGTCCAGGAGCCATTTTTTCTCCCTGGATGGACGATGAGCCGCAACTTTTGCCCTGCCGCCTTTTCCCCTCTGGGCTTTCACTTCTGCTCTTCAGGGAAGTCGCGCCCAAAGCCCTGTCCTCCCAGAATCTTTCTGATGGTGGAGCCTTGGCTTGGCCCATCTTTGCAGGGCGTTGAGCTCGGAGGTTGATCGCCACCGTGTTGGCCTCAGAACAGGATAGCCTGACAGATCGAAGTTAATTGGGGGAGGGGTGTTTCTGTGCTGGGATCTACTCGAAAATAGTTTATAATTTACCTGTTTCCAGCTCTTGGGGAAATGTCGGTAATTACATCATCATAATTACGCCATCCCCAGATTTTTTTTCATGGGTCTCCAGATTTTCCTTTATCAGGGGTTGAACACCAAGTTATTTGGGGGTCGGCTGATATGCGAGTTTTTGCAAAAATTCCTCATTTTGGGGCAGTTTTTTAAGGACCGGCTTATATGCGAGTATATACGGTAATTGTTCTAACTGTCAGAAATGTCTCCTTAGATCTAAGTTGCTAGGGCTTTTTTTTCTTTTCCGTGGCTCGCTCAGATCGATTATAGGCTGGGTTGCTTACTTACTTTGGCTGCTCTTCTTTTTGCTTCTGATCATGTTATTTAGATTTTCTCCTTCTTACTTTGTCCGATGCTGCTGTAGCGCTGTTCATTTTGCTTATGGGGTATTTCGGGCTGCTGGCTATCTTGATTTTTTTTTGCTTATCTTGCTTGCGTGATTTTATTGCTCCCTGGAGACTTGCTATCTAGACTTAGCTATTGGTTGTCTGCTGGGCTCGTTTGAAGCTTTGGCTTTGCTGCTGCTTTTTGTCTTCTCTTCCCTTTTTATACTTCTTTCTTCTTTTCTCCCAACCGCTGCCTCACGGTGCGCGACCACACTCCCCTTGATATGGTTTCCACCCTTGCATCTTGTCCTGCCCCTCAGGTACTTTGGAGAATAAAATTGACTCCCTCTTCTTTGTGGCAACTCTTTACGATATTGGATGCACTACTACTAACTTTCTCTCTTTCATTAAACCTAGACATACCCAATTTCTGCAACCATTTTCATAGGTTTCGTCGAATACATTTCTAACTTAAAAAACAGATAACAACTGTTTTTTCCTTCAAAGATTGCATAATAGTTTTGGTTTATTTTATGAACATTTGGAAAAGGTTTCATTTTTTTTTTTTTTGGTAGAAAAGCACAGAAGAATGAATGGACACTTTTGGAAAAGTCTCCTAAGTCCTAATTAAATCGTCTCTCTTCTAATTAAACAGTTCCTGTTCTTGAATCTTTAAAATGTATTTGTTTAAGTTAAGCATCATGATGGGCTCCTGTCTCTAATAAGTAGGTATTGGCAGCCTTTAATTAGAAGGATGGTTCTCAGTTAATGACCCAACTGGAGAAGCAGTCAACATAGGGGGACTTAGTAATCCTTTTATGTATGTTGTAGATCCTTTCTACAGCTAAAAGAAAACTTTGCCAAGCAAACATACGGCTCTGTCACGAAAAGGTTTTGTGGTGAGTAGAATGTAATGGAGCTTGTAAGTGCAATGCAGTGCTCTTGGTGGGGTGTTAAAAGGCTTACTTCTAGCATCCCTTCTGGCTTCTTTGGTCTTCTATGAAGCCGATTAACATGGAAAGACTAATAGATTACATTAACCTAAGATCAGTTCCTATCACTGCTAAAGCTCAACTGCAGAGGAGAGGATTGTCTTCCATAATCTGGGGCTGAGAAAAATTCAATTAACCAATTTAAGATGGGATTCATTTTTAACCAGGAGTTGTTATTTGCAACAAAGGGAGATGGATTTTATATAAGGTTATATACAGTGGTGGGATTCAAAAAATTTTACGACCGGTTCTGTGGGCATGGCTTGGTGGGTGTGTTGTGGCTTGTGGGTGTGGCTTGGGCATGGCAGGGGAAGGATACTATAAAATCTCCATTCTTTCCCACTCCTGGGGGAAGGTGCAAAGTCCCATTCCCTCCCCACCCCACTAACCTGCTTTCCAGCTCCATTCTCCAGTGCAGGGTAACAAAAGAAGACCCAGCCAATCAGCTGGGACTTGGTAGGCCGAGAATAGATGGGGGCAGGGCCAGTCAGAGGTGGTATTTCTCCAAACTACTCAAAATTTCTGCTACCGGTTCTCCAGGACTGGTCAGAACCTGCTGAATACCACCTTTGGTTATATATAGGTTATCGAAGGCGGTGTCTCCAAAGCACCGATACACACCATACGCTGTACAGGTTGTGTTCCGTTCAGAAAAACGCGAGGTAGACCGGGTTTCAACAGTTAATGTATTTATTTCAACTATATACAGCAGCAGAACGGTTTGGCTCAAGCTGCGGCAACCTTTATATGCGGCTTGCCTGTCGGCTTGTAGCCAATGGCAGTTACTTGATTTTGCCGCCTTTCGGCGGTTCTCCTGGATTGGTTCTNTACAGCACAGAGATAACACAGGCAGCTGGCAGTTCAAACCATCCCTTTATTGCTTCAAATTTCCCCAAATGCTCCCACGTTTCTGGCAAGTCCCAGAGCAAAGTGATCACTCACACACACACACACACACACACACACACACACACACACACTTTAAGCAGCCTCTGCTGCAAATAGTCCAGCTCAATGCTGTGAAAACCATGGATGCATAGCAAGAAATCCAACCGGGCAAGTTGAAGAGTGCAGGAAGCAAGGGAGCATGGCAAGTAATCCAGAAATCCAGAAAGAATGCAAGGAATCAAGGAAAGTCCAAACGTCGACACTCAGCACTCCAGGAATTCACTCTCCTTACATTTGTGCCTTGTGAAGACGGGTGGGGCGCTCTCCTCCTGAGTAGTTGGGTAAGTCTGCACTGTTCTCTTCTTCTCTCCATTCTCCGTACTCAAGGATCAGGAGGAGGTGGTCCTTGCTCGTTGCCTGAGCTCTTTCTCTCATATTCACTGTTTAGCCTCTCTAGGTCACCCTGCACCCTTTCCTTCCTGCCTACAAGCCATCCCAATCCTGAAAAGCCCTGGCCTGACTGAGTCTGCTCTTCCCCATTTTCTTCCAAAGCCTATGAAGCCACCCCCTCAATCTCCGTTGGCTCCAGTTCTGGCTCATTTTCCTCTGCAGATTCAGGCTCTGACAGGGGCATGACATTAAATGTGTTAACAACTGCAGTGATTCCCTTAACAATTGTGGCAAAAAAGGTCTCTAAATTAACTTAGCAACTGCCCCACTTAGCAACAGACATTTTGGGCTCAAACGTTGAGGACTACCTGTATTCCAGATATAGAATGGGAAAGATATCTTGTCTGTTGTAATCTTGGAAGGTTTTTCATCCAGGAAAGTGAAAGCAGGTTTGTATTTATTTTATAATATAATACGAATATGCAGTTCTTCCCTTCAGGGTTTGATGGTTACAGGGTTGGGCAACCCTCATTGGCTGGTAAGCAGGAACCCTGAACTCAACCCTGGAAAAGAAGGTGATGGAAAAATTATCCAGCTGCAATGTCATGTGAACCATTGAAGATCTGAGGAAATTGCAATACTTGGCTTTCCTTTGAAGCATGATTTCTTTTTGAGCTTCTACATTTATTTTCTGAGCCACTTCAGGAAATTGCTTACTTTCTACTTTTGATACTGGATTACTGTCTGTTCACCTAACATCAGAAAATGGATGAACCTGTCTTCCCCAATTTTTAGGATTCTACCAGAATTTCAGCAATGCAGAACCACTTTCAAATAAAAGTAATGACTATTCATCTATCAGCAGTCTACCAATTTTGATCGGGAGATGCTAATCTTCTGTTCGAGAATGGATTGCTTTGCTATTGGGAGTAGCTTTCCCAGAATGTTATGCATAGTGCAAGTGTATTCACAAGACCGAATTGTTTCATTCAGTTGCTTAGATTGTCATACTAACAATAAAATAGTCTCTATAAACTATGGGGCATACAGTGTGGAACTTGTGTACATTTTGGTATAGGTGTAATGCTTAAGGCATCAGGCTAGAAAATGGGAGACCATCAGTGGTGGTATTCTGCCAGTTCGGACCAATTCTGCTGAACCAGTAGCACTGATGAGCAGCAGAGACCAAACCAGTTCTCTCTGCCACTCTGCTGTTGGGCCCACTCACCTGCCCGGGCTCCCATACCACCTTTATTCCCTGCTCATGAAGTGCAGCTGTGTTGAGTGCCACACAGCAGCTGCTGAAGCGACAATGAGAGTGCAGGCTTGCAGGAGGTGAGTTGGAATGCCTCTGCACCTGTGCAAAGTACACATTTGGCACACATGTGCCTGCAAAGAGTAGGCACATGCACAAAGTGCACCCACCAAGCCAAGCCCACCAAACCAGTAGTAGAAATCTTTGAATTCCATCAATGGAGACCATGAATTCTAATCCCACCCTTGGCCTAAAGCCAACTGGGTGATCTTGTGCCAGTCTCTTTCTCTCAGCCCTAGGAAGGAGGTAATGGCTATTATGTTTGAACCACATCCAAAATCTTGCTCAATAAAATGGCAAGGAGTTCTCCAGGCACTCTCCAAGAGTCAACACTGACTTGAATTGACAAAAAAAATGTTAAGAGATGTGTTTTATCTATTTATTTTAGATGGTTTATATGGCTGTCCAACTCATAAACAGTGATTCCGGATAGCTTGCCTATGACAAAATGATAAAAACCAATAACAAAAGGTACAAAATCCTACAAAATAGGAGAAACACACCACATGGCAAATGTCATTTTAGAATAGGCTTGTCTGAATCTTGGGGGTTGAAGGCGAAACACTGTTGTGGAAGGACAGACACAACAACAGAGAAGACACTTGATTAGGTGGTCCACATGGATTTAAATATGTGAATCCACTGTCATTTGCAACCTGTTCATGTGATCATGGTAAAGTGTGTAATGTGTATTTTGTTTTTTGTATTATAGTACAGGTTCTGCTTAGAGCTGATTACATACTGAAACCATTTCTCATTTACTCTATGGCATGGTTTCAGTGTTTGAAGAAAGCTTTTAGCTTAAAAGTGCTTCATGTATTTATTAATTTGAAAGACTGGTTACATATAGAGGGTTAGAGTGTTAAACAGTGTAGTGTTTGAAAAAAAATAGACAACTGATAAAAATGAGTATATTGCTCTGGTTTTGGGTCTCTGGGTATATTGCGTAGAGCACAGGCCTATGATAATAACAGGCATATGAAGAACTATAAACTCAGCCAACTTGTCCTTTCTAAAATTAGAAAGAAAACTCTGACCATTGGAGGGAACTCCATTGTATTTTTTTCTCTTCCTAATCCCATGAACACATCCACATTTCTTTGTCTTCCAACATCGGGGGAGGGGGGAACTGCAGTTGGACCAGGGACATTTGGGTCCACAATATCTAAAACCTGCTGACTTTGGATCTATATAAATTATTTTTGTTCTGTCCAGAAAAACGCGAGGTAGACCAGGTTCCAACAGTAAAAGTCTTTATTTGCAACAGTAAAGACAAACGGAACAATTTGGCTCTAGCCGCGGCAGCCTTTATATATGGCTTGCCTGCCAGCTTGTAGCCAATGACATTGGTTTTATCTAACCGCCTTTTGGTGGTTCCTTTGGATTGGTTCCTAGTGAACCAATCCCTATGCTGGCTTTCTTAGCCAATCAGATTAGGCGAATTGGGTAAACTATTTTCATACAGAGAACACCCTCCCCTCTTGGTTATGTCTATGTGGTGACTAGCGCGCAGGTAGGTGGGGCTTCTTCTGACTCTACTGGACTTGTGCGGTTCATTTCTGCTGGGACTTCAACCGTGTCGGATGGGGTTGCTTGTCTCTCGGCTCTTCTCCATGGAAACCGCATGGAAGGCGTGAGTCAGCCATGTTTGCTACTGCTCTAGTTTCTCAGGCCAGTGTTTCGCCGCTCTCCCTCCTGGTTGTCTCCGGGCAGTCGAGCTGCTTGGCTGGCCCCTTCGACTGATTTTTTTCTGCGCCAGTTTCATCTAACCGTAAGTTCCTTTTTTGTTCTTTTGTTTGTTTAAGATGTCTGGGTTTATTTTAAAAGGTTCTTTATATTATTTCTTGTAATTTTTCCCCCCTCCTCTTTGGTTTGATTTCGTCGTTTTTTTATTATTTGTGGTTGTGAGTTTGTATTTCTTTCAATGTTCTCGGGAATGAAGCTGCTCTATGTGCCGCTTTCCCATTCCCTGCCACGTCTACGTAGTCGGAAGGACCGGGGCCTGTAATTTGTGTGATTGTGCCTGGAAGCCATAAGGGGTCCCCGGTGAAATTTTTTGCGTGACTAGGTCACGATTTCAAATGTTCGAAACGGCTGGATGAGTTGGGGGGCTTTACAACGTATAATTGGCGTGCAACCTGTCTAATTGCGCCTAAGTTTTCTTCCCATTAATTAATTCTGCTGGGCTTTTTGTTGGTTACAGTACTGGGTGTGATATTTGGAGGGTGAGTAGGCGTTAATTTTATCCTGGACAATCCCCATTCCATTCTCTCTAAAACCGCTCTTTTATAAACCTGACCATTCTCTGCGCCCTATTTGCAGCCGGTGGGCCCGGCGCGGTTAGTGCTGGCATAATACCTAACAACTTGTTAACAACTTGTTAAATATTTTTGTTTAATGACCGCCTGGAGGCTGATGACATTACTACAACTTCCAGCCAATTTGAGTAGCATCAGACAATTAAACAAAGGTATGTGTCCCCTAAGTAGGACCGCGCGAAAGTCAATGTGGACTCCCGAGACAGGGGGCTCGTGGTGTCCTCCAGTCCTTATGGGTGCTTTGGTGGGGAAGGCCTTGGTTTATTTGAACATTTATACAAGTAAGTAACCAGTTTCGATGTCTTTATCTATACCAGGCACCAGACATAGCTTCTACGCAAGGCTTTTCATTTTTAACAATACCAGGGTGGCCCTTCGGAAGCATACCCCACACTCTAGTTTGGTAATTTAGGGGGATTATCCCCGATCACCCACATATAAACAACCTTTTTGGAATGAAAGTTCGGTTGTCTGGTCCGGAAAGTTTAAAAGTTTTTCAGTTATTTTTGGTTTTCACGGCCCAAGCCTTATCTACCCAGTTTAAATATGCGCGGCAGTACAGGGTCCTTTGCGGTGCTCTGGCGACATCGTTTGCAGATATTGGTAGTTCGACATGTCCTCTATCTGAGGATATCATTGTTGCACCGGGGTCCTTCCTCCGTCATTGCACAGTTGCTCTACTTAATGCGTCTGCATGGGAGATTTGTTTCCCGGGTCGATGCTTTGGTAGGTATGCTGACTAGGAATTCCTGACCATCTGCGTCATTCGTGGGATAAAATGTTCGGTGTAGGCTTGTTTTCCCGCCAGAAAACCTAGTAATGGTTTCATGGTCCGTTACGATCAAGAAATGTTTCTTCCATAGAGATATTCATGGAAGCGTTTCACTCCAGCGACGATTGCCAGGGCTTCTCGTTCTAGTTGCTATAGTTACGTTCGGTTAGACAGATCCTTGAGTAAAAAGCGATGGTGCCTCTCTCCCCATTGGGCAAATTGGTGGGCTCAGGATGGCACGACATCCAAACGGTGAGGCGTCGCAGGTTACCATCAATGGAAGTGTGGTTACTAAACTGGAATAAGAAGGTGGTTTGAATGTTAATAAATTTTTGATTTTCTGGAAAGCTTTTTTGCTCTCTATGATCCCAAGTCCAATAGTTTAAACGTTCTTTTCGCTTTGGTGGGAGGAATACGTTATAGAAAATTTATTAGCCCCAAAATGCCTGATTCTGGTTTGGTTTCTTGCTGTGGTGCGTCTTTATGGCTTTAGCTTTTTTTTTAAGTAGGGGACCTCTCCGTCTAGTAGTAGCCCAAGAATTCGACGCGAATCAGTCAATTAAACAGCATTTTCCTTTCATTTCATGAACCAGATCTCTGAATTTTTGTTTAGTACATTTCTTAGTCTTTTTTCTAGTTGGGTCGTATCTTTGGCCGAATCAGGACATCGTCCAAATGGTATGATCCCTTTTAATACACTTATTATAGGTCCATGAACGCTTTGGAACACGCCTGGGGGCCAACTCACTCCAAACTGGAGTCTGTTGCACTTGATGCCCCTTTGTGAGTCACTATTGTCTGTGCCTCGGCCGTTGAGGGTCTACTGAAGCTTGTGGTAGCTTGTGGCTAGATCTAGTTTATCAAAATTTTTTTTCCTCCCTAGTGAGTGATAAATGTTGTTATGACTGGCACCGGTATTTGGTTGCAGCGCATGGTTCAGGGTAGCTTGTAGTCGCCACGATGCGTACCGACCCGTCAGGTATTACCAGGATAGTATACTATTAGAGTCTCCCATTTAGCATGGTCAACAGGTTCCAAAACCCTTGGTTCAATTATGTATTTATATTGTTCCTCTGATTTTTCCTTTAATGCAAAGGACTCATCTGACCTTATATTATCTAGGGCCAACCTGTGTAGGTCCCCTGATACCTGCTAGGGAGCCATCGAAAACGTCAGGTTTTTTACGAGGAGATTGGGGGAGGGAGGCGCGCCGGGCCCGGCGGGCCGCGCCCTGCGCCGGCCCGGCCGGCCCCGCGCGCGCCGCCGCCAGCGGCCAGGCCGCGGCCGCCCGCCGCGCCGGGCGGCCGGCGTCCCAGTCTATGTGTTGCCATTCGCGATGCACATGGTGCGAACGATTCGATGCCAGGGGCTGGGTCGGTCCCGGTCGACTATTGTCAGAGGCCAGGACTTCGACATGCTGCTTGTAGGCGACACGGAATGTCCTAAGACCTACTACAGGGAATTCGATTTCCTTGGTAGTCCTTCAGAAGTTATTTTGTTTTCTGGAGCTCTTTTTAGCTTAATATTTGGGACAGTTGTTTGATTGTGTCCCAAATGACCCATTGACAGGAAAGACCCTGATGGACCTCCATCTCGCGGCTGCCTCGATTTTACGATTATCTTAACCTTAACCCGGCTTTCCATCTGAGCGCTTCCCAATAAGTAAAGTTTGCTGGGCTTTTCTCGGTTACTGGCTCGTTTGTTTCGGCTGCCACTTTTCTCTCAGTTTGTTTTATTCGGCTTGTGGGGGAGAGTTTACTGCGTCTGTTAGGATGTAATTTTTTTTGATTTCCTGAAGACCTCTCGATGTGTCCTTTCTTACAAGTCTGCACATGGCATCAAGGAATCTGCAGTTGCTTGAGGGTGGTTTCCCTCCGCAACCGGCGATTCCCGCCAAAGTTTCTTTTTTCATGCTATCTGCGGCTGTTGCTTCTGCGATGCTTCAGCTACAGTTATTTGGTTTATTTAGCAGCTTGCTTTGTAAATTAGAATCTCTTAACCGCAATATTTACTCGATCTCGGCATCCGCTTCATCTAAATTCAGGACTCACATCCCCCCGCCAGTTTGGTCGGAGGCTGCCAACAAAAATCAGCGATGGTCCTCGCCTTCCTTTTGGTCCGCTTAAAGGTAGAATTCGTGCCGTTTGGAATGAGATTTGACACGCACGGTGATAATGAGCCTTCAAACATTCGTTTGGTCCACAATGCAATTAGGAGACAGCCCCTTATGCTGGTCTGAGATCTCTTCCAGTCTCGTTACTTTTCCCAAGTACATTTTGGAAACGGTCTAGTAGGATCCAATCCTTCTTCATTGGGGTTGAAGGGTGTGGGCGGTGCATTATTTCTGGCCATCGCTTTCAGCCTGGTTTCAATTCGCCGGTGCACAGTCCTGGCGTTTTAAGGACAATCCCATCCTCGTGCCAATGTTCTGTCCAAAAAACGCAAGGTAGACGGAGTTCCAACAGTAAAGTCTTGTATTTGCCAAACCAGTAAAAGACAAACGGAAGCAGTTTGCTCTAGCCGCAGCAGCCTTTAAATACGGCTTGCCTGCCGGCTTGTAGCCAATGAACAATTGGTTGATCTAACCGCCTTTTTGGCGGTTCTTTGGATTGGTTCCTAGTGAAACCAATCCTATGCTGCTTCTTAAGCCAATCAGATTAAGCGACATTTGGAGTAAACTATTTTCATACAGAAACGACATTTTCCTTTCATTGTTTATAATAACAGGCATGCGAGCCAGGTCTCTTTGTTAGGGAACTTCAACTTGTGAGTGCCAGGAAAAGTAGGGCCTGTTCTGCATTGGACTCCCTTGTAAGAACATTTTCCTTGCCAAGTAAGATTAATATCATCTTGATTATTTTCCAGAAAATCCCATCAGATATGGTCTATATCAGGAGGCCTCAAGGCCTCAGGGACTGGTGAAATCTATGAAGGGGGGGATACAGGGAATGGGCCTTCAAATAATTTGAACCAACCGGTTTCTCTGCTCAGTTGCTTGGGTGGGCGTAGCCATAGTGGCGTGGCCTAGTCAGCCTCTGCACCACCCTGGGCAGCTTAAACAGGCAATGGGGGGGCATTTTTGGCCCTCCCCAGGCTTTGAAGCTTTTCTTGAGGCTCTGGGAGGGCAAAATGGCCTCCCCCAGGGCTCCGGAGGCTCTCTGTAGGCCAGAAATGGGCTTGGTTTCTGGCCCTCTGAACTTTCAAGGGCCCATTCACCCTCCCAAGCATCTGGACAGGCTCTGCACTTACCTATGACCCAAAAATGGGCCACAATGGGGACTCCTGAGGGGGAGGGATGGATGGACGGGGTCAGGCCAGGGATGGTTGGCCAATTTGTCAGCTGACCATAAAATAACACCGCTTCACCTGAACCAGTGTAAACTGGAGTAGCCGCCACCTAGCGGAAGGTGTTATTTTTGTGAACTATTTCTATCTTAGTCTTGTGATTCTTTTTTTTTTTAAAATGATTGTTTTTTTAAAATAAGTTTTATGATTGTTAGAACAGATTATTTTGTAGCTCAGCATTGAATTGTGGGGTCCTTGAACTCTCTGAGCTTGGATGTTTTTCTTGCAAAGTTTATTAAGCTCAACCTAAGTAACATATCAGTGCTAGAAGGGAGAAGGGTTTGGTTCTGTTGATAATACAGGATCATCCTTAGTTAGTGTTGGTGGAAGTGTTATTTATCTTTCTTCTGGTAGTTCCCTATTTAAGTATTGTTTGGCATGATTTTTGGTCTGGTATTAATCTTTGTGTTAAATTCTTCTTATCTCTGTTGGTTGATTGTGATGGGGAGTGTTTTTGGTCTTTTTGTCTCCTTTTGGCAGATTTTCATTTGTACATTGCCGTAGAGACTCATTTTAAAATTTATATACCAAACTCATCCCCAAAGGTGCTTGTTCAGGAGGCAACTGACCTTCTGGTTTTTCTTTGAAAGATGTTTTTGCTTCTCATCTAAGCAAGAAAGTCCAGTGCATCCTGAAAAAAGCACCTTGGGACAACATGAATCTGGATGACAAAGAATATCTTTACGACCTTTAGTTATACACATTTGGGGATGAATACCCTGTGAATGGTGTGGGAGTGGGAATGGATTTTCAGTGGAAAAAAAATTGCAGACTTAACCCTCAGGTGACTTGAGGACAGATAAACTCGCAAGTGGTTCAACTAAAAAGACCCTCTAAACGAGGGGTCAACCAATCTTTTGACCTCAGGGACCACCAAAACTCATAATTTTAAAATTCTGGGACCACTAAACGGTTCTGTGGTGTGGTCTAATTTGTGGGGTGTGGCTTGGTGGTCATGTGACTGGGCTGGGCCCATGGCTTGTAATGTAAATATTAAATATTTATATAAATATTGAACTTTTTATAAAAACAAAAGTTTACCCCAAAATCAGACGAAGCAACAGATTGAGTGCTCACAAAATCACAGATTCATTCAGAGATCTATTCTTATCTGCCATTGGCTACCTGAAGCTGTCACATAAAATTGCCTTGCATGAGTCTGCACATTGAATAATAGAACGCTTCAGTCCCCTAAGGGAGATTTGGCTGTGCTTAAAAAAACAGAGCCGAAGATCTAAAGACAGCTAGAAGGCAAGAAATCTAACCCATTCCTGCTTGCTAGCTAATCTAAAATGCTCCAGCACAGCAGAACAGCTGATGGTCAAAAAAAAAAAAAAAAAAAAAGGAAAAATAGCAACTTAGCAGGCAAGTTTGCTGGGTAAGGAGTGAGTGGGCAGGGAGGGTTCCCACGGGTCATGTGAGCGGCACAGCCTTGTGTTCCTGTGCAGCCTGGATTAATTGCATTGGGGGATGCTCTGGGGGTAACATTTCTCTGTGGCCCACCAAAATTTTCTCGTGGCCTACCAGTGGGCCATGGCCCACTGGTTGGCGACCACTGCTCTAAAAGGAGGCAAATGACCAGCATTCTGCAAGGAATATAAATCCTTCCATTCCCCACTATCTTGTCAGAGCTGAAGAAGCTTCTTGGATAAGAAGCAAAACGTCTTCAAAGAAAAAACAAGAAAGTCCAGTTATCTCCTGAAAAAACACCTTTGGGACAACTATAATTAAGAATCTCTACAGAGTTATACCAAACTCATATGGCCCAATAGTCATATACATTTGATATATAAATAAAAACACAATTAATACAATTAATCTCAAATCCCAGAGAGAAATAAGTGAATTTCACCCATCCCTGGGTGCTATTTTCATAATCCCATATTAGGTTGGAGTCTTCCAAATCAAGGATATCATTGCTTTTCATTTAAAATATAAGCAAGTTTTAATATGGCATCCATACTTGTGGAACAGTGCCCAGTTCTCTTAAAAGTGGAAGCTTTTCATACAATTCTGTATGTCTGCATGTAGAGTGTTTGCATAATATTAGATTATTCAACAAAAGTATGAGGGGGAAAAAGTATGAGAAAGATTTTAATGGCAATGAAATGCAACAAAAAAAATCAGGTCAGGATTTTGTTCTTTGATTTGAAGATATGGATCTGCAACCCCAAATAGTTTTCCAGTTTTTTCCAAACATTTCATGAATGAAGTTGTTTCGCTAACATAGTAGATTGTAACCCTGAATTTTACTCATACTTATCCCACCAATAAATCAGGACTGGTTTAGATTATAGTAGTATATAAATTGTATCTTTAGTTACAATATATCTGCTTAATTTAATTACTTTGATATATTGTTGCTGTCAGGTATAATTATTAATTCTTTATAATACAATGTTAACCTATTCATTATGTCATTACATCAGAGAAAAATCTTTATGATGTTCAGTTGCTATTGGATGAGTTCTCTGAAAGGTTTACTCCCCCCTGCCTCTGGTTTTTGTGAGTAGATTATTCCCATTCACTACTTGCTTTCATAACCATTATGTTTACCTAAAAGGAAGACAAAGATTTAATCCTAAATAAAATATCTTTATTGTGGGAGGCTGAGCTACTGTAGATTAGTTGAAAATACAATAATGGAATCATCCAACTGCTGTCTAATCTTGTCATTAAGTCACTAAGCCTGCTTTGATCCATAACTAAAGTTTGCAAGACTCCATCCACTTATTACTGGTTGCTCTTTAGGAGGCCTTGGGATGGATTGGCATTCCAATGATTTTTTAAATGCCAACCATGAAGTAAATGTTTTCTTCAAATGGCTGTAGACAATGAAACCATCTTGAGCTATGCTATAAAAAACTCCAAGATCTTATTTTCCAAGACCATGCATCTTTTCTGCATGAGATATGGACACCCAGATGTGAAATGAGGCGCACATAATTGGTTTCTCTCTTCCCATACCTACCAACTGGTCTCAGGAAGTCTATTCATCATCCATAATTGTGTACTGCATTTATTCCAGGTCGCTGTTAGTTTCTGAATTGGGAATTAGGAAGAAGTTGTTTTGGCTGTTTTTTTTTTTTTTAAATGCCATCCCGATGAACCTATTTTTTGTATAATATCACCACAGGGATATGTAAAGAGTTTGTAATTGGTGCTCTAATTTTTAGTACTTAAAAATTGTAACACATCAACAGTGCAGTTCTTAGATGGTGAATACAAGCAACATTACTGGTTCCCAGCTTAATCTGCATCCCTGAGATTTTTCTGGTTGCTAATTCAAGTACTAAATCTGACCATGTTGACTTCTTCAAAATCAACCTAGATTGGGTGGGTGGTAGCTAAAAGATAACTCTGGCTGGGTGTGAGGTCAGAAGAATGTTAGTTCTGAAGTCAGGCAGTCCCAAAAGGCATCCAGATTTTCTTGATTTTTTTTTTCTTTGAAAACGTTTAGCTTCTCATTCAAGAAGTTTCTTCAGTTCTGAATGATGAGAAGCAAAACATTTTGAAAGAAAAAAATCAAGAAAGTTCAGCTTTCTTTTGGGAAGGCGTCTATGGGACAACCATGATTTGGATGATTGAGAACTTCCATTGCTTTTCTGAAATCAGAGTTAGAGGAATCCAGTATGAAGGTGTTGGAAAGAGGATTTACAGTTTTGGAAGATCTTGCTTCTGAAGAGACAACTGGCTAAAGTGTCCTTCTTATTCTTCATGTTTTTTTTTTTTAATATCCTTTATTTATCCCAATTTGTCCCTTCACAATATCTTGCTGTCTTTTCCATTATGAAGTGTCTTCTTTCCCAACAGAAGAAATGTTTTCCCATAGTTTTCCTTTTGCAATTTTATATTACCTTCTGGCTTCAAACACCAATTGTTATTGTTGTTGCCTATGATTATGTAAGGCTGCAAGACAACAACACATTTTCTTTCTTGGCTGTGATTTTAATCTCAATAAAATAGTTTGCAGCTACCACAAACGCGCACTTTATCTCCTACTTGCGGAGTAGATCTGAAGACTGCCAAATATATATATTATATTCATCTCTCCTTTTTTTAAAGTAAAAGTTTCACAAGGGCAAATTGACTTTCATAGTGAAGATACAATGAGTTTCTATCTTCATTTATCTGAGCCCTGCCAGTCCATGTCTCTTCATTACACTCGGGTCAGCAACTTTATCCCTGATTTTAGAACTGAAATTCCCCTGTAATCAGAAACAACGCCAGGCAAATTTCTTCCCTGGTATAAATTTGATGCAGTCGGAGGACTTACACGAGGGATGAATTTGTCTGAAGCTGTTTTGGCATGGTATCAATCAAAGTTGGCTCTAGCTCTCTTCATTTTCATCACCCTTGGCTGCTCTAGCTGATACTTACAATTGAGTGCTAGTCAGATTTATTGGAGCTCCTTTGAGGGGGTTTAGAATAAACCTAACACAGGTTGGCTTAGAACAAGCTGAAGAATTGATGCCACCATGTGCCATTTCTCCAGTCAAACCTAGTGAAGCTACTCTGGCTGTTATGCACAGGAGTCCTAAAGTTTCACAGACTTTTGTCTGCCGAAGTTTAAGTAGAGGGCTACTTTAAAAGTCAGTCAAAGACTTGTTTCATCATTTCTCATATCCTGTTTCTCTCTCCCCCCCTTCCTCCCCCTCTCTCCGTCTNTCCTGTTTCTCTCTCCCCCCCTTCCTCCCCCTCTCTCCGTCTCCGTCTCCGTCTCCCTCTCGCCCTCTGTCTGTCTGTCTGTCTGTTTTAAACTTTGGTCAATGTTGGTAAAGACCCCAAAACTACCTTACAAAATTCATTTGGGTTCATTTTGGTTATGCATATTCTGGAAGGTTGTAAACTAATCAAGGAGAGAATCAACCTAGAACTAAGGAGAAATTTCCTGTCAGTTATGATAATTAACCAGTGAAACAGAGAACCTTCAGAAGTTGTGGGTGCTCCATCACTGGAGGTTTTTAAGAAGAGACTGAACAGCCATTTGTCTAAAATGGTAGAGGGTCCCCAACATGAGCAAGACCTCCAAGGTCCCTTCCAATGCTGTTTTGTTTTGTTCAATATGTGCAGTCAGTTTCTAGTTGCAGAATGTATGTAGTTCAAGCCTCTGTTTGTAACTGTGTGTATCTGTGTAGCCTAAAAGGATAATAAACCCTTGTGTGAATAACTCTTGGCCATTAAAGGCTGTCCAGATCTTCAAAGTGGCATTTAACTTTGATGAAGGATTGAAATGAAGTACGCCTTCAGAACTGCTTCCTCCCCCTTTCTAAAGGCCCTGTCACACTGGCCGACGGATGCAAAACGTTTGTAAAAAGGACACAGCGGGACTGAGAAAAATGTTCCATCCATTGTTATTCCGCTCACAAAAGGGGCAAAAATTTGCTAACCAGAGCGACAACAGGAAAGGAACAGACGGGGGGAGGATGTAGGGCGGATGGAAAGTGATGCTCCATGGAAGCCTAGCGGATGGAAGCAGATGGGAGGGATGGCACATCCACAAAAGGCTTCCAGAGGGAGCGCAGCAAAGTGGAGCGCGCAATGGATACAGCGGATGCAGAGCGAATGCCGAGCGGATGAAGCGGATGCAGAGCGATTCCGCAGGGATGAAGCGGTTGCAGAGCGGAAGCCTAGGGTTGCCTAGCGGAAGCCTAGCAGATACCTAGCGGCATGCCTAGCGGATGCCTAGGCGATTGCCCTAGCATTCACTGGGCATATGGGAGGTGCATTGCGCAGGCCTCGCAGATATAAAGGGAAGCAGCTCCCAACAGGTCACCATTCAGAGGAAGACCTGCTTCCAAACACAGCTTGCCAGCCAGCCAGCCAGCCAGCCGCCAGCAACCCCACAACCATGGGGAAGAGAGAAAGCTCAGCCATCTGCTGCCAGCCCTGGCAAAGAGGGACAGGGCCACCCTCCCACCCTGGCCCTCACTCTGCTTCTGCTGGGCTTCTGCAGCCCGGGGCTCTTCTGGGGTTGGGGCTTCTGCTGATGCTGCTTCTGGAGGAGCTTTCTGCTGATGCTTCTTATGGAGGTGGTGCTTCTGCTGGTGCTTATCTCTGATCTGGCTGTCTGGCGTGGTGCTTCTGCTGGTGCTTACTCTGCTGGCACTGCTCCTGGTGCTGGGCTTCTGCTGGTGCTTACTCTGGGCTGGCGCTGCTCCTGGTGCTGCGCTGCTTCTGCTGGTGCTTACTCTGCTGGCGCTGTTCCTCGTCCTGCTGGTCCTGCTGGTGCTCCTGGTCCTGCTGCGTGCTCTCTGTGTCCTGCTTGGTGCTTCCTGGTCCTGCTCGTGCTCCTGGTCCTGCTGGTCCTGCTTGGTGCTGCTCGCGCTGCTGGTGCTTACTCTGCTTGATGATGATCTGGTCCTGCTGGTGCTGGTGCTGGGTGCTGCTGGTCCTGCTGGTCCTGCTGGTCCTGCTTTTGCTGCTACTGTTGCTTGCTGCTGCTGGCTGGTGGTGTGGGAGGAGCGACCCTACAACCTGGAAGCCCCTCTGATGAGGGCCCATATGGTCCTGCCAAAAGGGAGGAAGAGCAGACGCGAGAACGGAGAGGAGGCAATAAAACATAGAAGAGGAACATGAGGATGAGGTGCTGGAGTGGCTGAGAGAGAATGAGTATCTATGGTGGAAGGGACACAGGCTCTATAGGGACACAAAAGGAAGCAGGCTGCTTGGAGAGAGAAGGCGGAGAGCTGGGCTACACTTCGGAGGTGCTCCTCGCTGGTGGAAGCACATGCACACCTGGTACGGGAAGCTGCACCTCAAGAAATCTGGCCAGGCCGTGGTCAAGCTGATGGACAGAGAGACCTATGTGATGGCCAAGTGCAGCTTCCTGGAGGGTGAGATCCGCCACTGAGGAGCAGCCCCTCTCAAAACCCTCTCTCTCAGGCAGCCTGCTGAGAGCCAGTCCTCTTCCGGCGAGAGTCAGCTCCTGTCTCCAGGCAGGTATCTGTGGAGCGTGCCACGACAGAGACCCCCCTACAACTGTACTACCCGTGGCGGAGCACATGGAGGACCCCTAATGCAGTGGGAGAAAGGAAACGGCACTTCCACCACAACCCAACCCACATCCACCCCAGCTCCACCTCCACAGAAAGGCAGAGAGGCAAACCCGAGGGACAGAAGCCACACTGTCCTGTTGGAGATAAGAGACACCATCAGGAGCAGTGTAGATCTCCTCTCTCAGCTGGTACACACCGACTCCTCATCCTCCAACCACAAGCCCTTCCTCACCTATGTAGACCAGACCCTCATGGACATGGCGGAACCCCAGTACAGGTGGTGAAGGACAGGATCACCGAGCTGCTTCACAACCCTCCAGACCAGATGAACCTGCTCCCACCCAGTCCAGGTCTGCCTCTCCACCCCAGAGTGATGTCACAGCCCTTCCAAGCTTTCACAGGCCCTCTCCTACCAAGGCTACCAGGAGGTCCAGCAGCACAGGTAGCAGCCCTTCCAGTCCAGGCACATGTACATCAGACGCCACCGGTGCCACCACGCCACTGATGCCACCCACACCACAGATGCCACCGATGCCAGTCCTCACCCAGCTGCAGACCAGACAGCCCCACTACACTGCTCCTTCCTCCACCCCACAGCCAAGCCCGGCCTCAGTACATCTGTCATCGGTACTGGGGCTGACACCCCATGTCATGGAGGAAGGGGTCTCAACATCACGGGCTGAGCCAGCTGTCTGAGAGCTTCCTCAACACACCGTCCCCTGTTGTCCTCTCGGGCCAGACACCCCAGTGCACTTCAGACCAGCACTCCAGCAAGTTCCACGATCCTCCTCACGGTCTCTGGCGATGCTGCATGGTGGTGAGAAGTTCCTGGAACCTGTTGGCCAGGATGCCAAAGGCATTCTCCACCACCCGCCTTGCCCTGGACAGCCTGTAGTTGAAGATACTCTCTTCACGGGTGAGGCATCTGGAAGTGTAGGGTTTCATGAAGTAGGTTCTGAGGGAGAAGGCGTCATCCCCCACGATGAAGTAGGGCACGTCTTGCGTGTCGTTGGGCAGGGGGTCTGGATCTGGGAAGCCCATGATGAGGTTGCGTTCCAGCCCCTCCTTGAGGTCACTGGCGTTGTATACCTGGGCATCTGAAGCTGACCCATTGCCTGAAGCATCGATTACATGAACTTGTAGTCAGCATCGACCATGGCGAAGAGGATGATGCTGAAGAAGCCCTTGTAGTTGAAATAAGTGGATCCTGACTTGGCTGGAGCTTTGCAGGCCACCGTGCTTGCCATCTATGGCTCCAACGGTATGGGGGAAATTCCACTTCTGATACCACTGCTCTGCAACTTTCTTCCAGGCTTCTTCAGTGGAGGAGCACTGGAGGAGCTCCTCCAGGTATTCTTCGATGATGGCCTGCACCACTTCTCTGACCACAATGCTGATCTTATGTTGTGGCACCTTCCAGCCGTACTGCATGCTCCTGTAGGTGGTCCCTGAGGCCAGGTGGGCAGAGTCAGTGCCACCTTGAGCCCAGGGTCTATGCTGGGCTGGGAGTTGGTGCTCTGCTTGGTCAACCTGGGTGTCAGCCGCTCCACAACTTCGTCAAACATGGCTGGAGGCATCCTCATGAAGTTCTGGAATGCACGAGGTCTTCGTTCCTCAGCTCCACCATCAGCTTGTTGTACAGTCCATACTCTGCTCTTCTCCCGATCCATCTTCAGACCCAGACGCTTCTTGGCCGCCTCCTTTTCTTCCATAGAACAGTTGAAAGAGCCTGTAGATGGCTTCGCACTGTTGCAGAATGATGGTGGCTACCAAAAGGAGTGTGTTATGATCCATGGTGGAGATGACTGGATGCTGTGGAAGAGCAAGAGCCAGATGAAGGCTGCAGAGGTCTGCACATCAGGGCTGCTAGACTGAAAGAGAGATCCAGGTGAGTTGCTCCCCCTTTTTATAGGCAATATAGGTTTTCCACTATGTGTCCTTGCATCCTCTAGGCATCCTCTAGACATCCTTAATATCCGAGATAGGTCCCCTCTGCGAATTTTTTTCCGTTTTAAATGATTTGTATGCAAGCTGCATCCACTTTCATCCTTTCTCTGTCCATGCTACTAACGCTGCGCATCCATTCCACGTCCGTTTCCCTTCCTCCCTGTGTCCGCTTTCCCCTGGAGCGGATTTGAGTTGCGCGGATGCGTAGCGATGCTAGCGGATGTAGCGGATGCATAATGAATGCCGATGGATGCAGAACGGATGTTCCCCGTATGCGTTGCAGATGCAGAATGAACGCATTGGATACATTTTCCGCTCAAAAGTTTTGAGCAACTCAAAACTTTTGAGCGGATGGAACCTCAGTCGACGGATGCTGGACGGATAGAGAGGAAAAAAAACGGACGCAGTGAGTACAGAACGGTCATGAATGCACGGTTTAACCAGATGGATTGTAACCAACGGATAGCAAGTGTTTTTCTCCGTTTTACATCCTCTTTCCATCCGTTGGTGCAGTGTGACATGGGCTTAAGATCAAAGGCATGTGGCCATTCATATTGCCTCATTTGCTCTTTCCTCTGAAATATCTACTGGCAGTTCCAGTATCTTCAAGAGACTTCTCTGCATCCAAACAGTCCTTTGAGAGTTTGAGGCAACAAGAAGGTCTTCGTCCAAGAGATTTGTAATGTTTCTTCTCAAGAAGAAAAAAACTGAGTTGCCATTCAGCTGAATGTGCCTCACCATGACTAAACCAAGTCACTTCACAGACCTAACACTACTGGGTGCAGACTTTTTCTAACAATGAACAGTAGACGTTGGCTTGCACAGAGGGACTGCTCTGTCTTGCCCAGAATGACTTGGATTACAAAGGGAATTTTTTCTTAATTTTAAATCTTTGTCTGAATGCATCCAAATCCCTCTGGTAGTTTTTTTCTCAGCATCTAGGAGATAATTTAAAGCACACTTTGTTTTGCTAGAGCGAAATTCCAAGTTTTATCTTTCTGGAATTAAAAATGAGAGTATGAGTAGATGAAGCCCTTCAATTATACCTTTAAGATACAGACTGTTGGTAAAGAGGGGGAAAATGCAGGTCAGATTGGGACCATGTATGACTGGGATGGGATTCAAAAATCCCAGCAACCAGTTCTCCACCTAGTTGCTGGGTGGACATGGCCATGATTTGTGTGGCCTACCGGAACATCNTTCTCCACCTAGTTGCTGGGTGGACATGGCCATGATTTGTGTGGCCTACCGGAACATCTGGGAGGGCCATTTTTCGCTTTCTCAGGATCCTTTGGGCCTCTGGGAGAGCAAAAATGGCCTCCCCTGAATTTTGCCCATTAAATGCTAGATTATCCTATTGATGGCAGCATATTGGGAGCCACTGATCACTACCAGTTATGCATTAGACCAGACCTGGGCATTTTATGGGCCCTGGGTGGTATCCAGCCCTTTGGGTGTTCTTGTCAGATCTGCGTAGGTCAATCAGAAGTTATAAATCAAGTATAAATAAATGTATACCATATAGTCTATACAGATAGTCCTCGACTTACAACAGTATATTTATTTCACCGTTCAAAGTTACAATGGTAGTGAAAAAAAAATGACATGACCATTTTTCACCTTTACGACCATTGTAGTATCCGCATAGTCACACGAAATTCAGATGCTTGGGGTGACTTCTGGTTTGAGCTTCTTCAGTGACAGACTGAAATTTGCGATCGTGCGCAGTTTCAATCTGTGCTCACTGCTGTAGCACCCCAAGCCAGCTGGTTTCGGGGCTAAGCTACCCCATAGAGATGGTGAAGAGGGGGGAGACTGCCAGCAGGGTCAAGGAGAATTGCATCTCTCCTCTCCAGCTGGCCTTACTCCCTTTCCTGAAGGCGGTTGCAGTGGTGGTCAGAAATGGCCACCTCAAAGAAGAACTGACCAGAAAAATATGTGCAGAAAATTTTTGGCTGACCGGGTCGAACTGGGAAAACAACAATACAGGTACCCTGGAATTTGAATTATAAAGAACAACATTGTTCCCAAAGAAGACTTTGAAGCAGTGAATGAGAGAGGGAAGAGAAAGGATTTGGTTTTTTTTTTCTTCCCGATATTGACAACTAAGAGATTTAAGCAAGTAACTGGCAAAAATCCACTTTGACATTAACAGGTATTTAAGCTGAAAATTAAATGTGAAAGGGATAGTTCCGAAAGTGGATAATAAAGATTTTTTGGATCTTTTAAAACTTTTAAAAGAAGGAAAAAAAAACAAAATCTGGAAAAAGGGAGGAGACCACTGGAAATGAAAGGAATTTACAGTGAAACTTTAGCAAGATTCCTAAAAGATACATTTAACTGAAACTTTGTAACAAGATAAGAACCCCAGGAAGAGAAAGGGGAAAAAAGAGAGCAATGAAACAGCTTTGGATTATTTGGATTACTTGGTGTTTTTGGATTTTTGGCTATTGGATTTAAAGACTAAAATTAATTGGGTGGTTGTTTAAAGTTTTTAAAATGGTATCACTCTTGGAAGAATTGAGAATCGAACATAAAAACAGAAAGGAGATGCACAAAAAGGAAGAAGTTATTTTGCTTTTGTATTTAATTTTTAGAAATGGAGATCCTGAAAACTATGAGAAACAAACAAGAAATGCCTATAGAACAAGAAGGGTGTGACAAGAAGAAGCCATCTTCAATGACAAGTATTTCTATGTGGGTAAAGAAAGGAAAGGAGGGAAAGAGAGTGAAAATTTAAGATCTGAAAAAAAACAACTCAAAAAAAGAATAATTGAAAAGTAATTACACATTAGGAAGAAACAGAAGAGAGGATAATAGAAGAGAGAATCAGAATGAGAGAGAGAAGGGGTCAAAAAGGAAGGGAGAAGAGAGGAGAAGAGGGAAGGAAAAGAAATTATACAGAACAGAGACAGGACATAGAGAAACAGGGAAAACGTACAAGACGCAGAGATAATGGGTGAAAACTTAATTGAAAGGCGGATTATGCAGGGTAATAAGATAGTATTGTTATATTAGAAATAGAAATGAACTTTGAAAATATGACAAGTGTGATTAAAATGATAGATAAAATACTCATTGTAATGTAATGTTTAATAATAAATGAAATAAAGAGAATGAGAGAATGAAATTAGGAAAGGAGGGGAACATTTTAATTATATAAATATGTTAACAAACTTAAGTGAAGAGGAATATGAAAGAACAGGAAAAATTATGGAATATTATAAGTGTCTTAGAAGTATATATATATAGTATATATATATATTATATATAATATATTATATATATATATATAATTATATTATATATATATATATATATATATATATATATATATATATATATATATATATATATATATGCTGTTCAGCTTCCTTCGGGTATTATCCCACGTCATTGTAGTGCTTTAAATGTGTAGCAAGAATCTCATCTGCCATCATCAGGCTTCTGAGGTTTTCACGGTATTTGTATGTGGATCTTTGGTTATTCGGCTTTTTCTCCACTTAAATTGGAAGTATTTTGGCGACTTCGACGAAATCTCATTCATCATCTTCAGGCTTGTGTCTTTGGCTTTGTGCTTCTCGGAGTAATGTGAGCTTGCAGCTGTTTTTTCTTTTAAACTGCCAGTGGGGGAGTGACTTGACTGAGTGGGGGCTTCGGCTATGTTCTGATTGGCTGGGGGTGTTTCTGTTCAGGTGGGGACTTGGCTGTGGTGGAGCATCTTGTGTGGCCCTCATGGATGTGGGTCTGGTGTCATTCTTCATGTTAGGTATTTCAATTGTTAATGAGGGCGGGTTTCAAATGGCTGGTAGGGGGAGGCATCATCTCTTTTATTCATGCTGTGTGGCCGTTTTTCTATATCTCTATGGCTTCTCTTATTATTTGCTGTTGAAGTGTTCGATTTTGGCGATAGTTCTGGTATTTTTAAAGTCAATCTCATGTCCGTGGCTTTGAAGTGTGGACTAGGGAAGAGTTGGTTCTTCTTTTTGATTGAATTCTTGTGTTCTTCAATGCGTGCACTAATTCTTCTGTTGGTTTACCCGATGTATGTGGCGGTGCAGGCGTGCAAGGGATTTCATATACTCCTTGGTTTTCTAACTTGATTCTATCTTTAGGGTTTCTTAGGATGGTGGCTTATTTTTCTTGTATTGTGAGAATGCTGTCTTAACTGTTTGTGTTTTTGGAAGATTCTTGCTGATTTTGTCTGTGGCTGCCTTTTAATATGGGAGGAGGCTTTGCCGTTTCTTCTTGTCTCTATCTTCGGATATTTGGTTAGCGTCTGTTTTTGGATTAGGTGGGTAATCTTCTTCTTTGGAATCCATTGGGCTCTGTTAGTATATTAGTGAGAAGTATTGCAAGTTCGTTTCTAGGTGTTGTTCGTCAGCTAGCATTTTTTGTTACTGGAGATGAGTGTTCTCGGCTTGGAATTTATCTTGCGTGGTGCGGGTGGTGATGTCGAGAGTGATAGTAGATAGCGTATGTATGGTATGTATCTATTAGCTTCTCTGATTATTTCTGTGTTTGTGACATCTGAACACTTCAACTTCAAACACAAAAACTGAACAACTTCAAGAACAGGAATAATTCAGAAGACGCCATAGAGATAGAAAAAAACGCCCCACTACAGCATGAATAAACGAGATGATTAACTCCCGCTACCAACATTTGGAACCTGCCATCATTAATAAACGCAGTACCTAACATGAAGAATGACACCAGACTCCAACACCCACCGAGTGCCACACAAGACTACCACCACATTTCCACGTAGAAAAAGGGACTCAACCACCATTGAAGATGTCGGCACGAACACAAACACAGAAGCCAAACAACAGGATCACAGCTCCACCAGCTCAAATCCCCCAGCAACTAAGACTAACCTGAACACAACAAGCCCCCACCTTAAACAGACACACATCCCAGCGCAATCAGAACACAGGACCAACCCCACTCTACCAATCAGAAAAACCACAGCCAAACCCAAACCAATCAAGTCACACCCCCACTAGGCAGTTAAAAGGTAAGAAGCAGCTGCAAGCCTCAGCATTACTCTGAGAAGCACAGAGCTGAAGAAACTGCCTTGATAGATGATGAATGAGCACTTCATCGAAACGTTGCCTTAGGATACTCCAATTCTCGTGGCGAAGAAAACCCGAACTAACCAAGATCCATATATAGTATATATATTATATGTATATATATACTATATATATATATATATATTATTATATATATACTATATATATATATATATATTATATATATATTTTGCTTTAGCTTCCTTCGGGTTATTATCCCACGTCATTGTATGGTAGTTCTGTTAAGTGTAGCTCATTTGTAGTTTCTGTTAAAGTTTGTAGCAACGTTCAGCAGAATCTTCATATCTGCCATCATTCAGGCCTTCTGAATGGGAAGTGTGTCTCACTTCCTCTGCTTTCAAATTTTGAGGCTGGTCTCTCTGATTGCTGTTAACCTGCGGTATCTGTGTTCAGTTGGACTTGGAGTTTGATTGATTTGGGTGTTGCTGTTTCTTCTGTCTGTTTTTGTGCGTGTTGATTGGCTGGCAGCACTCTGTCTTGTGTTGGAGGCTTTCAATGTGCTTGGCCTTCGTGTGAAAGGACGGCTGCTCTTCATCAGCAAGCTGGGTTTCACCTGCGTCGTGCCTGGTGGGGGGGTGTTTGAGTTGGAGGCATCAGGGGCAGCGTCTGCTGTGCTCAGGATGTTTGTCTTGTTTTGTGGTGTGGAGATCTTTCTATTTGGAGAGTGCAGGCTTCCAAATATTGACAGTCTGCTGGAATCATCTCTTCTATTCATGCTTGTCAGGTCTTTTTTCAATTCTCGTATGGCTTCTCTTGATGATTCACTGTGGCTGGGTTTCTATAGTGGCGTAGGTTTTTCCGTAGCCCATTTGAAGTTTGATGTCTGTGACCTGTGGTTTTCACGTGTTGGATGTGAGGAGGTGATGTTCCAGCTTTTTTACTGCATTTTTGTGTTCAATCTAAGGGGGCGTGGGGGCTACTTATTCTTCTATTGGTCTGTGTCCAATGTATGTGGCCGGGCATTGATGTACAGGAATTTCGTAGGGATGCCTTGGTTTTCCAGGTCAATTTTGTCTTTTGGGTTTTCCTCAGGATGGCTGCTTTTTTTGTCTGTTTTGAAGGCAGTCTTGATTGTGATGCCTGTGTTAGTATTTACATGAGTTTTATTCTGTAGTACCTCTTATTGTAGAGCAGACAGCTTGTTCCACTAGGTCTGTGCCGTCTTCTAGGTCTCGTTATGTTTGGTGTGTTTTTGTGCCGATCAAAGCTTGGTGATTTTGTTTTGTGGAAGCCATTGTTGTCAATACTTCAGTCTAGGGTGCATAGTTCAGTCTTTATATGTGTTTCTTATCTGCAGGGCGTTTTGGTCTGGTATTTAGTGTTCTCGCCACAGAATTTATCTTGTGCTGTGGTGGTGGGATTGCGGGCGTTGAGGTTTAGCGGCTTTGGGTGTTGTGTTTTCTTTTGGCTATATGGTGTGTCCAGTGTGCCCATCTGTTTCTTTTGTAGTATTTAGTACATCTAGGAATGGTAGTTGTTTGTTTTTTCTGTTTCCATGGTGAACTTTGATTTTTGGGGTGTGGTCTGTGTTGTTTAGCGTGTGTTAGGAATTGTTTAGGTTTTCTTTTCCATGGGGCCAAATCACAAAGTATGTCATCGATGTATCTTAGCCATTAGTTTGGGTTTTTGTTGCGGTGGCATTAGCCAGGGCTCTGGATTCGAATTCTTCCATGAACAGGGTTTGCAATGACGGTGGACAGTGGTGGATCCCAAGGGGGCTCTTCAATTTGCTTGTATCTTTGTCCTTGTATATGTATTTATATCCAACAGACGATCTCCCAAGAGAAAAATCTTGCTAGATGCCCCATTTTATACGGCCTCCAAAATACACAAAGAAGGCATACCTCTCAGACCCATAGTCAGCTTCCATAGGAAGCACCATTACAAAAACCCTAGTAAAGGACCTTAGCAAAACAACTTATCACGCCCCTATGCTGAAACCGGCAGCTTCATATTACAAAACTCATACCACTTCCTTAGAAATAATCAAAGAATCTTACACGTAGAACAAGGAAGATTGCTTGATTAATTGTTTGACTGTAGGTTGCTCTGCTCGACCTCAACTACTCATTCAGAGTGTCCTCTTATATAAAGCCGTATAACTCGTCTGGAATCATCATACAAATAAATACCAACCAGCTAAACCTCATGGAACTACAGAACACTAGCCTAACCAACACATTATTTCATATACAAAGGACAAAGTATACAAGCAAATTGACAGGAGCCCCTATTGGACTTCACCACTGTCACGCCGTCATTGCCCAAACTCTGTTCATGGAGGAATTTCGAATCCAGAGCCTGGCTAATGCACCCACAACCCAAACTATGAGCTAAGAGTACACGATGACACATTTGTGATTTGCGCCCCAGTGGAAAAAGAAAACCTAAACAATTTCCTAACACACCTAAACAACACAACCGCCAAAATCAAGTTCACCCATGGAAACATAGTAAACAAACAATACATCCTAGATGTACTAATCTTACAAAAGAACGATGGCACACTGGGACACACATATACCAAAAGAAAACACACACCAACGCATACCTCAACGCCCATCCCACCACCACCAGCACAGATAAATTCTTGGCGAAGACACTACAGTTCAGAACCAGATACGCCGTGGCATAGATTAATGACAGCATGATAATAAGACTAGTACTTATGCACCCGTCCTGCACTGAAGTGATTGACAGCACAATTCGGCGTTCCACAATACAAGCAAAATACACCAGCTCTTGATCCTACAAGATAAACACACCAAAACTGATTACGACTAGTAGACCTGAGCAAGCTCAAAACAGACCATATGAACAGCCTGTCCTTGCGCCTTACATAAGATTGTTGACACAGATAAAATCAGTGTAAGAGTACCTACACAGGGCATCACATCATAGACTGCCTTGCATAACACAGACAATAAAAAATCAGCAGAGCCAGTCCCTGAGGAACCCCATAAGACAAAATTGCGACCTGGAAAACCCCAACGGCATTCTGCGAATTCCTGTTACCGTAGTTATGCCGCGGCCACATACATTGGGACAGACCAATAGAAGATAAGTATCCCGCCTAGATCTGATACATCTCAAATAATATGCAGAGAAAAAGCTGCGAACAACCTCGTGCTCACTGAGCTCCAAACGTTGAAACACATGGGTCATGACAAGCATTCAATCTCCTCAACTGGCACAAACCCTAGCCATATAGTAAAACCCCAGCCACAGAATCATCAGACGAAGCCATTAGAGATTGAAAAAAAGACCTGACGCATGAATAGGAAGAGATGATTCCAGCGACTGTCAATCATTGGAAGCCTTGCACTCTCAAATAGAAGATTCTTCACACCACAAAACAGACAAACACCTGAGCACAGGACAGACTCCCTCTGATGCCTCCAACTCAAACACCCCCCACAGGCACCCAGGTTGAACCCAGCTTGCTGGATGAAGAGCAGCCGTCCTTTCACAAAACGAAGCCAAAGCAGCATTTGAAAGCCTCCAACAGCAAGAACAGAGTGTTGCCAGCCACAAAGCCACCAAAACAGACAGAGAAAGCCAGAAACACCATCAAATCAAACTCCAAAGTCCAATGAACACAGACCCAGTTAACAGCCAATCAGAAGAGACCAGCCTCAAATTTGAAAACAGAGTAGTTGAGAAACACTTCCATCAGAAGCCTGATGATGGCAGATGAGATTTCTGCTGAAACGTTGCCTACAACTTTACAGAACTACCAATGAGCTACAAACTTTAACAGAACTACAGATGACGTGGGCATAATACCCGAAGGAAGGCGTAACACACAAATGTAACAGTACCCGCGAAAGCTTAAAATAGTATATATATATATATGTTTTTTCAAGCTTTCATGGGTACTTACCATGGTACTTACAATTATATATATATATTATATATATTATATATATATATATATATGTATGTATGTATGTCATTGTATGTATTGTATTTGTATGTAGTATGTATGTATGTATGTATGTATGGTTATAGCTGTTTAGGCTTCCTTCGGGTATTATCCACTGTATGTAGTTCTGTTAAAGTTGTAGCTCATCTGTATTCTGTTAAAGTGTTAGCAATGTTCAGCAGAATCTCATCTGCCATCATCAGGCTTCTGTATTGGGAAGTGTGTCTCACTTCCTCTGTTCAAATTTGAGGTTGGTTCGTCTTTCTGATTTGGCTATTAACCTTGGGTCTGTGTTCATTGGACTTGGAGTTTGATGATTGGTGTTTCTGGTTTCTTCTGTCTGTTTTGTGGCTTGATTCGGCTGGCAGCACTCTGTTCTTGTGTTTGGAGGCTTCAATGCTGCTTGGCTTCGTGTTGAAAGGACGGCTCCTCTTCATGCAGCAAGCTGGGTTTTCACCTGGGTGGCCTGGTGTGTGTTTGAGTTGGAGCATTCAGAGGGAGTCTGTCTCGTGTTCAGGTGTGGGGAGTGTTTGAGTTGGCAGGCATCAGAGGAGTCTGTCTGTGCTAGGGTTTGATCTGTTTTTGTGGTGTGGAGATCTTTCTATTGAGAGTGCAGGCTTCAAATGATTGATCAGTCTGCTGGAATCATCGTCTTCTATTCATGCTGTCAGGTCTTTTTTTCATCTCTATGGCTTCTCTTGATGATTCTGTGGTTGGTTTTCTATAGTGGCTAGGGTTTTTCGGCTTGGCCATTGAGAGTTGATGTTGTCACCTGTGGTTTTCACGTGTGTATGGACTAGTGAGGAGGTGTGCTTTCCAGCTTTTTTTACTGCATTTTGTGTTCATCTAGGCGGGGTACTTATTCTTCCTATTGGTCTGTTCCAATGTATTGTGGCGGGCATGATGTACAGGGAATTCGTATATGCCGACTTGGTTTTCCAGGTCAATTTTTGTCTGTGGGGGTTCCTCAGGATGGGCTGCTATTTTTCTCCTGTCTGTTTTGAAGGCTAGTCTTTGATGTGATGCCTGTGGTAGTTAATCTTACTGGATTTTATCTGTTAGTTACCTCTTTATGTAGGGCAAGACAGCTGTTCCACTGATAGGTTCTGTTGGTCTTCTAGGTCTCTTTATGTTTTGGCTGTGTTTTTGTGGATCACGCTGGTGATTTTTTTTTGTGGAAGCCATGGCTGTCAATACTTCAGTCAGGGTGCATAGTTCAGTCTTTATATGTGTCTTATCTGCCCAGGCGTTTGGTTTCGCGTAATTAGTGTCTTCGCACAGAAATTTATCTGTGCTGGGTGGTGGTGGATGGAGGCGTTGAGGTAGCGCGTTCGGTGTGTGTTTTACTTTTGGTATATGGTTGTGTCCCATGTGTGCCATTGTTCTTTTTGGTAGATTGTACATCTAGGAATGGTATTGTTTTGTTCTATGTTCCGTTTCCTCATTGGTGAACTTGATTTTGGGGTGTTGTTTGTTTAGGTGTGGTTAGGGAAAATTGTTTAGGTTTCTTTTCCATGGGCGACCAACCAATGTGTCCGACTCGATTGCCTTATCTTAGCCATGTTTGGGTTTGTGGTGCATTAGCCAGGGCTCTGGATTTCAAATTCTTCCCCAGAACAGGTTTGCAATGATCGCGGTGACAGTGGTGATCCCATTAGGGGCTCCTTCAATTTGCTTGTATCTTTGTCCTTTGTATATGAAAATATGGTGTTGGTTAGCAGTGGTTCTGTTAGTTCCATGATAGGTCTTTTAGCTGGTTGGTATTATTTTTTGATGATTCCAAGTGTTTCTTTTATCGGGACTGAGTGAATAGTGAAACCACTGTCAAAACTTTTACAAGCAGATCTTCTTGTTCTACGTGTAGATCTTTGATTATTTTCTAGAGTGGTATGAGTTTTGTACATATGAAGCCTCGGGTGTCAGCATGGGGCTGTAGTTGTTTTGCTAAGTATTTAGCTAGGTTTTGTAATGGTGCTCCTATGGAACTGACTATGGGTCTGAGAGGTATGCCTTCTTTGTGTATTTTTGGGAGGCCGTATAATTTGGGGCATCTAGAAGATTTTTCTCTTGGGTATGATCGTCTGTTGGATTTCTTTGCTTATGTGGCTGGTTATAATTTTCTTCTTGGTTAATTTTTCCAGATATGTGGTTGGTCTGTGTTTATAGGTTTGTATGTGGAGTCTCTGGGAGTAGGTCTGTCAATTTTTGTTTCATATGTCTTTTTCTGTCCCATTACTACTGTGGCATTCCTCTTTGTCTGCTGGGAGTATTATTATGCTGTTATATTAATATATATATATATATACTGAATTTAGAAAGGAATGAAGATAATTAAAAGTAAGATTGAGAAAACTAAGGAAGGGAAAAATTATTGAGAAAATATTTAAAATAGTAATAAGATATGGAATAGAACACAAATATGAATATGAATTGAATTTGTGTCTGTGTGGAGAAGTGATAACCTGGGACCATGCTATAAAAAGGAAATTTTACTTGTATTATATTTTGTGAAAACCCAAATAATTTTTTTTTTAAAAAAGAAAGAAATTCAGATGCTTGGCAGCTGATTCATATTTATGATGGTTACAGTGTTCTGGGGTCATGTGATCACCTTTGCGACCTTCTGATAAGCAGTCAGTGGGGAAGCAGGATTCAGTGAACCACTTCATTACTTAACAACCAGGCCAAGGAAGGTCGCAAAATGGGGCAAAATTCACTTCACAACTGTCTGACTTAGCAGCAGAAATTTTGGGCTCAATTGGGCTCAATTTTAGCAGTAGGTTCTCTGGTTACTGGATGTATGTGGACATGGTGGGCGTGGTCTAGTCGGCCTCCTTCACCATGGTGGGGGGGGCATTTTTGCCCTCCCAGGGCTCTGGAGGCTTTCCTTGAGCCTCTGGGAGGGCAAAAACAGCCACCCCAGGCTCTGGAGGCACTCTGGAAGCCAGAAATAGGCCCATTTCTGGCTTTTCTGAACTTCTAGGGGGTCCATATTTCACCCTCCCCAAGCCTCCACATACGCCCTGCACTTACCTGCATGCAAAATGGGCTATGTGGGGACTCCTGGGAGGGACGGGGTGGGGTGGGAGGGGCCAGTCAGGGATGGGATTTGGGGGTTCTCCCAAACCCCTGTGAACTCCCAGCAGCCCACCCCTGGGTTTGTCCCTCTACAACAGTTATAGTTTCCCATGTGGCCCTTTGGGAAAATTAATTGCTCACCCCTCCATTACACAACAGGGATAGACATCCCTTACTTTATAGCTACAGTTTATGTTACCTAGAATGGAACATCACTGGCAACTACACTACAGATGTAAGCTGTAGGTGGTGATAGCTACAATAATGACATAAAGCTGTAGGTGGATGGGAAAAAGTGACAAATGCAAAACAGGAGATGAGGTGTAGATTACTAATATTTTATCATCTGGGAGATTCTTTGATTCAAAGCACCTTATTTTTAACATACAGCATTAAATCTTGACCACAAGTAATAAAATTGATCATTGTTTCCATTTTGTTGGTGAAGAACCATTTGAAAAATAGAGTGTCAACACAAATAATCAGTAAATGAATATAAATTGAGAATGGCCTAAACGTCCCAGTGTAGAAGAGTAACTTTTCTGCTGTATCCTGTGCTTGATACTTTATTGTTTGTCATTTACTGAGTCATTCTGGTTTTGGTACATTATTTAAAATCATATACACTTCTTTAAACTTTATTACTTTTTAAAACAAACTTCTGAATCTTAGATTAAATTAGTGCTATAATATAACAAATCCATATGTAAGGTTCCCTTCTGTTACTTTATATTTCCACATCAAGAATTTTACAGCCAATTCCTCTTAAAAGATTCTACAGGATGACAATAAACCTGAAATAAAATCTTTTGCGGAATTGGTCTCATTTTAAGATTATTTATTTCATTATTTATTCAGTTTATGCCTGACAGGATTGAAAAGATTCTCAATGATTTACAATACATCTATCAAGAATGTAACAAAATATCTGTGGTATAATAAATAAAAATCATACTACAAAGCAATAAAACACCCATAATATACAGATAAAACAAAATTAAGATAAGCAGTCAGCAGATCATAAAATGCATACTTGATATTCTTCTTGACTCTTAAACACTGCTTTGTTAATATGGAGTATTCTGATTCTATTTTCCAAAGTTCTTGCAAATAATTATGGTATCTACTTTAAAATATTCCTTATTTTCTATAATAAAAGCCTGCAGCTTATAATCACCCAACACACATATTCAATAGTCTGTCTTCATACAGAAGCAATAATTCAGATAAAGAGAATCTAGAAGCTTATCGTGAGGCAAATGCTCTTAATAACTCCTCAGACAGATTAAAGTATTTTGAATATGTAAAATAAGAGTTGGTGTCTGTGTATGTATGCAAAAATGCATTTTTACCATATTTATTATTCTCCATATAGAATTATAGTATGTAAAGTTGGAAGGGACACTGGAGATCATCTAGTCAATCTCTCATCCAGGGCATGGGGGCTTTTAGATATCTATTTAAAAAAATATGAAACTGAGCAAAATAATTTGAATAGTTACAATTCATTTCTGCTGGTTCTATGATTTTTTTTTAACCTTTTGCTTGCATTCTTTTGAATTCGAAAAGTAATCTTGATGGTTCATTTAATTTAAACATTTATAATATGGTCCTTATGCCATTAGTCTAAAATTCCATCTTTAACTGAATAAGATAGATATTAATTGCTGTCAATATTATTAGTGACTTTGGAGGCTTAAATTTTCTGATCTTTGGGAATTTGAAGTGGGAATGAATTTTGCTTTCATGGCATGGGTAATAAAATACAGAGACAGTCTCAAATTAATGGGTCCAATATGGAGTGAATATAAATGTGAGTAACTAGTGAGAAAGAAGAATGTTGGGATAGTAGTTTGGTCCTATAAAGAAACGAGAATCACATCACAAAACAAATGAATGAAAGAGCAGTTTGCATGAAAAGAAGAAGGGAAAGAAACTCAGTCTTGGTTGGATGAGTTCCAGTTTGAAGAAGAGACAAGTATGAAAGGGAGGAAGTGGATATGGATGTGATCAAAGCAAATACATTTCGCAAAGGTAGAAATCTATGAAGCAATATAGCAAATAGTGTTGGTATAAATTAGATTTAGCTGTTTCTTTTTATCTTTTATCTCACACCTTTCATGTTGTTAGCTTAGGAATTTCTTTCTCCTTTTCTCCACTCCATAATATTATGGATGGCCAGTTTGGTCTCGTGGTGAAGATGTTGAATGGCCTAAAAACCAGGACACTGTGAATTCTAGGCCCACCTTAGGCATGAAAGCCAGCTGGGTGATTTTTGCACCAGTCACTTGCCTCAACCCAAAAAACCTCCCAGGGTTGCTGTTGTGAGGAAAAGAAGAGGCAGGAATATTAGATATGTTCACTGCCTTGGGTTACAGATGAAAAAGGTGGGATGAAAATTAATAATAATTATAATAGCATCCTTCAGAATTGAACAGAACTATGAATATGTATGTAAATTGCACTAGTGCTGGATTAGCTAAGTAGATAGCGATAGATAGATAGATAGATAGATAGATAGATAGATAGATAGATAGATAGAAAGATAGACAGACAGGCAGGCAGGATTTCCTGCCTTCTTTAAAAGAAAAATTAAATATCGATTTTATTTCACATCGATAATGGTAATGTAGATCATGGTTCATTGGTACTTGAATAATATCTACAAACATTTTACTTTTTGTGGACTACTAAATTTTATTACTATTATTTTTGTTTGTTTGTTTGTTTGCTGGCTTGGTATTTATTTTCCCTGTCCCCAAACCTCAGAATAATGTTGTACCACAAAGAATAACTACAGCACACGAACAATCCATTGAGTGCTATCTTATTTCATAACTGTTGTATGAAATACATTGCAGAGTCCTGGAGATATATGAATTACATTTATGGTTACTGATCAGCAAACATATAAAAAGCCTCCCTTCTTGTCAAAAATAGTATCCCAAACAAAATTCAATCAACATTATTCTTCAACCAGAGATAACCAGTTTTATATCTGTATAACTATTTTATAAATTGGACAGTTTCTGTGACTTCTTCCATTCTCTCTGTAGGCATCTATCTTTTAAAAGAATGTTCATGTAAGATTTCTCAGCCCTTCCTGATACCTGAACTAAAAAAAGGTTCATTCACAATCTAAACATAAATCTACACAGCGAGCACAACAAATAGCACATGCACAGCAGTTTCTACAGCATTACACAAGCAGATGCAATTTGAGTAAGGAATATGTTGGACTCTTCCAGCTTAAATGACCAATAGGAAAACATTTTAATGTTCTAATCTCACCTAATTCTTCTCTTAAATTTGATACTAATTGCTCTCTCCCTTATAATTAATAAGCACATAGAAATTATTTCCTCTATAATATCCTTTTGAACACTACCTTTTTCTCTAAATCTATTCATTATTATATTCATATCCCTGATGTAGCTTTAAAATACAAACAAGGATTAAAAAAAGAAAAGAAATATAGATTCTCTTGTGCCAGTTTTTGATTAAAGAAATACAAATGAGTGAACTCCTTTCTATGCCATAGCAGAGTCTGTTTTGAAAGATTTTGTATTTTTTTTTTCTATAAAAATACATGGTGCACATCTTTTATGTATCTAGATGGAGGTTCTATAATTTGTAAATTGCAAGGTAACCACCAAGGACACTTGGAAAATGCTAAGCAGTGCGGTAATATTTTGTAATACCAGCTTTGGAAACAGAGGATATGATAGTTTCTTGCAGAGAGTATAAATTCAAATTTCAATAAACATTCATTACTTTACATGGAGACCAAATTCATCCCCATTAAGACTATACTAAAATTGGAAGGAATGTTTTACTTATGTAATGCTGTTTCCCAAACCAGGATGACACCTGCCCTCCCACACACAATCCCATACTTCTGTTGGACATTAAAACCCACCCCTCTCCTAGAAAAAATGAAATATTTTAGAATATACTAAAAAGGCAGAATATTTCCCCTAAAAGAGAAGTAGAAACTCAGAGAGGCAGAAACTCAGCCCTCCCCTCTTTGTCAATGGGCCATTAAAGCCCCAGCCAGTCTATTCTACATAACTAAAGATCTATCTCCTCCAGGTAGAGCCATACTAGGAATTGCCCAAAGCCCTTTGTTTACATCATCATCCAGCAAGGCTCAACCAAGCCTGGAACTCAGGACAGCCTACGGAGTTGCCCCTGCATGGCCTTATGGGAGTCTGACAACTAATCAGAATACAAGCTCCAATTCAAATCCCAACAGAGGGCATAAAACCCAGGGACTCTCTCTCACATCTCCTCCCTTTTCACCCAGGATGTCCAAGCCATGTGATCCTGTCCACCATTAAACCATCTTTCCAAACAGCCTCCATGTTTCCAGTGGCTTTTTCCCCACTTGGAATTGAATCCAGAAGGATATTTCTTCCAACACTTCAAAAGAGTCAACAAAGCTAACATGACATAGAGAATCTGAGAAATGGCCTTGAAGGAAACTGTTATGTAAGCAAAGAGGGCTGAAACATTTTGTCAGGGTTAGGGAAGAATACAGAATTTCAGAACCCTCCCTGATTCACTGGGATATTAAAAGAAAGACCATAAAACGCAATCAGGCTTGCAAGATTCTGGTATTACATTCTACTATCTCAATAAAATATAATTCTAGTCTTCCTTTAGAGCAGTGTTGGTCAGCCTTGGCAACTTTAAGAGGTGTGGACTTCAACTTCCAGGTTCCTAAACCAGCCAGGAATCCTGGCAGATTTATTTTAAAGTTGCCATTGTTGGGGAAAAATGATTTAGAAGGTCTGTTTCCTGATCTGGGTAATCTCCAAGGGTTCGGGTGAACCTCTAGCTACAATGATCAGCTGGCTCTGAATTGGCTTGATCTAATGATCACGTGGGCTCGCCCACCTGCCCCTTGCACTGTACTCACTTATATCTACTCAGTTGATTTGAGCAGTAGAGTGGATTGCCAGGCCTCAGCTGTGTTACTTCCCTGAAGTAACATTGAAGGTAAGTCATTGTGATAACTGTACACACACATGTTGTGTGTGCTCGGTGTGTGCATGCACAAAGTGCCCAATTACTAAACTGATTGTTACACTGGGAGAATCCCACCCCTGGTAATCTCCAATTTAGTTTGCATCCAGCACACTATAAGCATTACATATATCCAGCTCAGAGCAAACACATATCGCATTCAATTCAACTAGCAGAAAATCATAGCTTACACATAGACATACAGGAAGGGAGATATGGAGAGAGAGAGAAAGAGAAAGAGAAGGAGGGAGGAAGAGAAAGAAAGGGAGAGAAAGGGATTACATTATGTTATTCTCCTATGTAAGAAGTAATTATGCCTTTAAGAGCATGTTTAACACCCATCCTACAGAATGAAATATTTTGGGGAATATTAAAGCGGTAGAATATTATATTTCCCCAAAAGAGAAATGGAGAAACTTGCTCTTAAAGGCAGAAAGCAGCCCCCAATCTTTCTTAATAGCCTCCAGCAGATGCCTGAAGTCTTTAGAGATGGATATTTTGTGCCCATTAAGAAATCCAGGCCAGCCTATTCACAAACAAAATACTTTCAGCCACAGTTCCTCCAGGCTGGAGTTGATGGGATTAACTCAATTTACATTTCCCACACCCAAATTTTCAGGATGGGATAGGACCTTTTAGGACAAACATAATAGGATTAACCCACCATCATTAGAATAGCAAAAGACCCAGACCACCCTACATTGCACAGCCCCCAGCAGCATTTCAGAAACTGTATAAAAATCTTTGCCCTCATCTAGCTATTTTGAGAGCTATGGTTCTGCTCATCATAATGGACCTTCTTTCCTAAACAGCTAGCCTCTATTTTATTCCAGCACCTTTCTTCCAGCTTGGAACTGATGAATTTTTCTTCCTACACCTATATACAAGATTTTACATGACTTTCACATCAGCCCTTGGGAGATTGGGTGGGAGAGGGAGAACTTCTCTATTTTTACACAGTAGATCTCCTATTTGGTGTTTTCAGTCAATGATCAAAATGGGATAAACACTACATAAAAATTGGGAATTTAAAGGAAAGCGGACTGTACAGAGATTTTATTTAATTCTTCATGTAACATTGTTGAATGCCAAATCTTACCATAGTTCCTAGAGCTAACGCACAGTATATTGGGCATGCCTCACTTAAGGTCCTTTGCTGTTTCCAGGGCATCCCTGCAGGCCAGATCCGGACCATGGCAGAGGTGGCATTCAGCAGGTTTTGACCAATTCTGGAAAACCAGTAGGGGAAATTTTGAGTAGTTTTGAGAACGGGCAAATACCACCTCTGACAGCCCCCCCCCCCAATCTATTCTCTGCCTCCTGAGTCCCAGCTGATTGGCTGGGTCTTCTTTAGTTGCCCTGCACAGGAGAACAGAGCTGGAAAGCAGGTGAGTGGAGTGGGGAGGGAATGGGAATTTTGCAGTATCCTTCCCCTGCCATGCCCACCAAACCACACCCATAGAGCCAGTAGTAAAAAAAATTTGAATCCCACCACTGGCCTGTGGGACTTGAGTTTGACACCCTGCTGTAGAGTCATTAAAAATGTGAAAGTCCATGAGTTCAAACCCAGGTAAAATTTTTAGAACAACGCTGGGGATATATTTCTGAAAAGTCCCAAATAGGATGCAAGAAATCATGTTCTGCCACCTGGTGATCTATGTAACAGATAACTCTATGTCTCAAAGAGAATGAGCTTTGGTTGTCCCAGCTTTGACTCTTTTGTCAACATAAAAAAAGTGAAAGGTTTCCTCTGTCCAGTCGTGTCTGACTGTAGGGGAGCAGTATTCAGAATCAGAATAAAGCTGGTAGGAACATTAGAGGTCTTCTAGTCGAGTCCCCTGATCAAGCAGGAGACCCTATACTATTTGAGACAAGTAGCTCTCCAGTCTTTTCTTAAAAACCTCCACTGATGAAGCACCCACAACTTCCCACAGCCAGCTGTTCACTGGTTAATTTTTCTCACTGTGAGGAAGTTTTTCCTTAATTCCAGGTTGCTTCCCTCCTTGATTAGTTTCCATCATTTGTTTCTTCTCCTGCCATCTGGTGCTTTGGAAAATAAATTGACCTCCTCCACTTTGTGGCAGCCTCTCAAATACTGGAATACTGCTATCATGTCCCACCTTGTTCTTCTTTTCTCTAAACTAGCCAAACCCAAATAGCAATAGCACTTAGACTTACATACCATTTCACAATGATTTACAGTTTTACAGAGTCAGCCTCTTTCCCCCAACAATCTGGGTCCTCATTTTACCCACCTCGGAAGGATGGAAGGCTGAGTCAACCTGGAGCCTGGTGAGATTTGAACTGCCAAATTGTAGTCAGTTGGCAGTCAGCAGAAATAGCCTGCAGTATTGCACTTTAACCATTGCGCCACCGAGATTCTTAATCCTGCGACCTTTCTTCATATGTTTTAATGTCCAGGCATTTAATCATCTTCTTTGCTCTTCTTTGTACTTTTTCCAAAGTCTCAACATCTTTTCTGTAATGTGGTGACCAAAACTGGATGCAGTGTTCCAGTGTGGTCTCCATTTCTCAGCTGAAAGAAACTGTCGGAAGATATTTCTGTAGTCATGTGGCCAGCATGACTATATTCCTAGGCACATTGAATGCTGTTATCTTCCCACTGAAGTGATACCTATTTATCTACTTGTATTTCCTGCTAGGTTTGCAGGAGCTGGGGCAAGTAACAGGAGCTCAGCCTGTCGCATGGCACTTGGGTCTCAAACCCAGACTGTTGGCTTTCCAGCTGACAAATTCAGTGCCTTTAACTGCTGAGCCATCATACCCCCATTTTCTGAGCATAGCAATGGCTGAATAGAGAGGGAAAATAGAACACCAGGCAATCCACCTCTGTTCTGCACCATAAAAGAAAGCATTGGGTGGATCCAACTCTTCTTTATTTGTCTCCATTGCCCATGGTGCACCATATCAAAGCAAATTAGAACCACACTGCATAGCCACACTAAATGCATAGTTACTTGTCTCTGGTGATGGTGGGGAAGGAAACAGATCACAAGCTTAAACTCCTATCAATTCTAATCTTTACAATTAACAATCAAGTCCCATTAGCCAGGAAGCAGGTTTTCATTTTGAATGGCGCATGTGAATTTGCCACTCTTTTTTCACACTGCGAGTAGAAACAATGACCTTGTCAAGGAGAATGTGTACTGCCTTCATTTCGTCCATTTGATAAATGCACTTGCATACAAATCTGTGGAACCCAATTTGTAGTTTTGGCATATGCAACGCACATCTGACTTTCCTACTAACAGCTTTATCCTTTAAAAATAGGTCAGCTTTATATTCTACCTTTTCATGCTGAGGAACAGGGGAAGTTTATTATTTTAGCTAAATTATTAATGTGTCTGATATTCATGCAAAAAGGGGTTTTGTTTTAATGTCGTTTTTTGTTTAGCTGTCAGAAACAATGTTCTCTTTTGAAATATTTTTTTTTTACCGTTTCTCTTTGCTATAGCTATGTTCTCTAAAGAACTCAAAGCAAAACGATATTCATTTTATCTGCCTTTTGATGGAGGATTCACTATCTCCATCTGTATATATGTATTTGTGTGATATGGTTCTACCCGTAGGTATCCAGTTTAGCATTGTGTTTTATGAAGCTTTTTCAACGAGAGTATTGCATTTGTCGAGATCAATACTTTTAAAATAAGTAAAATGACCCACCTTTTCTGGGATAAAATGGAAATGAAATAATAATTTTTTAAAAAGGATTTAACCACAGTTTTACCACTGATCAGACTAGGCCAGTGTTGGAGAATCTTTTAAGCACCAAGTGCTCAAAACACACACACACATACACAAAATGCAATGCATGCGTGCCCTCACACATGCACATGCCCCTCATATTTGCAGGCACCCCCCGCATGCACACATACCCCGTGCATGTACCTTGCTCTCACACATGTGTGGCAGAGACCCAAAGATCAGCTGGCCAGCAGGAGGCACATGCGCATGCTGAACCTGGGTGATGGTACATGTGCCAACAGAGAGAGCTCTGAATGCCACCTGTGGCACGCATGCCTTAAGTTCTCCACCACGGGATTAGGCCATATAGTAAATTGATAGCAAACATAGTCTAAGTGGCCTTCCTAGTGTTCTGACCCACGTCCTTTTCTGACAAATCAAACACAATCCAAAAGGAACAAAAAACGTGAAATGCTGTTACAAAATAATTAGTTGTGATAAGCACAAGCCTTGCCAAACTGTGTGAGACTTGCCAAAAGATAACAGACCAGAAACAATTTGTAAGACAAAAATGTTCAAATACAAACTCAGGATACTGGAATGTCCACGAGGCTGGGGTTTCAAAACGTCTTTGCCTTCTGCAAAGTACGTTTGTTCACAGCTGGCTTTTATCTTCTTGAAGGAGGGGCCATTACCTTGCAGTCTTACTCCCAAGTCGCACGTGCTGTTATAGCTGCTCTTTCCACTGAGCAATCCTCTGTGCATGTGCACTTGGCACAGGCTCCTCAGGAACCTCCTCATCACTGCTGCCAGCCCCCACAATCTCTGAAGGCAGCAGTCTACTCCCTAACTATCCTGGACCCTCATCTGAGTCCTCACTGCTCTCCTGAGCCATCCACTCCTGCTGCCAGCTAACCACAATACCTAGGTTTGTTTTGGTTTACTATTCAGGTAGTCCTCGACTTATAACACCGCTTAGTGACTGTTCAAAGTTACAATGGCACCGAAATAAGTCACTAATGACCATTTTTCACACGTACAACTGTTGCAGTATCCCCTTGGGGATCAAAATTCAGATGCTTGGCAACTGGTTCCAATTTATGATGATTGCAGTATCCTGAGAGTATGTTTTGCAACCTTGTGATAAGCAAGATTAATTGGGGAAGCCAGATTCACTTAACAACCTTGTTATTTTAATACCTGCAGTGATTCACTAAAGGACTGCAGCAAGACAGGTCATAAAATGGGGAAAGCTCACTAACAAAGGTCTCGCTTAGCAACAGAAACTTTGGGACCAATTGTGATCATAAGTTAAGAACTCCCTGTATTATTATTGCCAGTGACATGATTCCTGTCATGGGGCATATGTGACTCGCCCTTCATTTCACTTGTAATTTTTCTGTAGCAACAGTCTAATTTATTGTTCTCAGCATTACCGTAGACTAAATTATTTTAAGAGGAAAAGGTTAAAAAACAATTGCTACCATCCTGCCTTCAACCAAGGACCTGTATACTGCACGAGTCAAAAAGAGGGCTGTGAAAATATTACAGACCCCACACATCCCAAACATAAAACTTTTTCAACTCATACCCTCAAAAAGATGCTATAGAGAGCACTGCACACCAGAACAACTAGACACAAGGACAGTTTTTTCCTAAAGCCATCACCCTGTTAAACAAATAATTCTCTCAACACTGTCCAACTATTTACAAAGTCTGCACTACTATTACTATTCTCGTCACTCCTTATCACCCATCCCATCCCAAATGTGACCATATGACTGTAACTTTGTTGCTTGTATACTTATGATTTATATGTTTCCTGATATGAATGGATTGCTTATTGTACTCTATGACTATCATTAAGTGTTGTACCGTATGAATCTTGACTCTTGACGAATGTTTCTTTTCTTTTATGTATACCAAAAGCATTTGCACCAAGGCAAATTCCTTGTGTGTCCAAGCACAGTTGGTCAATAAAAGAATTCTATTCTATTCTAAAACATTTTGCTAAAAAATTGTTTTTAAATAAATACCGTATGCTTTTAGTAAAACACTCAAACAGCACACCAGACACTGTTAAGGGAGCTTTATGAGCGATAATGAACTAATCAAGAACTCACACTCTTCTTCTCAAAACCTTGCCCTAAATGTCCAGTTTGTTTTGAATCAAAAAATAAAGTCTCCAAGGTACTTCCCCCCCCAACCTCGCAAGAGGCAATTGGACTTTCTGGTCTTTCTTTGAAGTTGTTTTGCTTCTCATCCAAGAAGCTTCCTCAGTTCTGACTGGATAGTGGAGAATGGAAGAATTCAAAGATAAAGTACTTACTACTTCCACTTATCACCCAGTAGGATTTGAATCCTCTGTCATCTTTGTCCCTCTGTTCATTGTAAGAGTTGCCTGCAGCAAGGAGGGCAGCAAATACATTTAATCAATAAATAAAAACAAATAAAATAGACCGCAGAAGTTTGTAATGGCGTCCGGCTCGTATCATGGCAACTTGGATTCAAACTTTCCTTGGAAGCATCGGTTTCTTGGGAACGCTTCCCCCTGCTGAGCTAACGGGGCTAGGCTTTGGTTTCACATTTACAAAGATCTAGCTTTTAAGTGTGGATAGTCAACACATTTAGGGACTCTGGTTACAATTTATTTATGTAGCATATGGCAGGAGACTACAATGTTAGTACATAGTAGTTATTGGCTGCCGAAGAGTGCTAGTTTAGTTCATGCTGATCATGGCTTGTCCATGGTGCACCACAGGATGTGAACTATCTTCACACCAGAAAGACAAGCATCCTATGGCGTAGTCCTTCTGTCATTAACAATGTCACTTCACTGTCTGGTGACATATTAGGACAGGTCCAGCACTGGCAAGGATCTGACAGTCTGTATGAAATGCTGCCACGTTTCCCACCAAAGTGGTATCTATGGTATTTGCTTGCATGTAGAATGCTTTCAAACTTTCAAGGATAAATTGGTGAAATGTTGGAAATGTCATCAGATACCTGAATCATATTACTATATGTGGTGGATGTGTGTGGAAGCCAAAAGATACTGGACTAAAATTCATACATGGCTGGAAAAACATGTCAAAACAACATATAGACTTGACACCAGAGATATTATTATTGGGTATGTTACCTGGAGGATACAGTAGAGAATTGATAAATTTGATTATTAATGTTTTAACAGTAGCTGGAATTGTATTTGCCAAAAACTGGAAACATTCCAATAGAAGAGGAGGTGATAAAGAAAATAATGGAATGTGCAGAGATGAGTAGATTGACATTGGCCATTAGAGACCAAGAAGAAAAAGAATATTATAAAATATGGGATTTATTTTGTCAATGGCTGGATAGAAAAATAGGAAAATGAAATATAAAATAAACATAATACAATAGTAAATATAATACAACAGCAATGATATGTCATAATTGATTATTATAGAAGGAATTATAATATGAATTAGAACTTGTAAAAATTGAAGTTGGCTCAAAAAGAATAATGTGAATTTGCAATTAAAGTCTAACGATGATGCAATAATAATGCAACATGACGTGGAAAGTTGATTAATATAATATGAATATAAATTTAAACTCAAGAGGGAAAGACTATTGATATTGTGCACAAGAAATATGTACCAACTGACACACTGTACAACTGAAGGAAGGTTTTATTTGTTGTTTTGTGTTTGTATTTGTTTATGTTTGTTGTTAAAAATTAAAAAAAAAATAAAAAAATAGAATGCTTTCAAACTACTAGGCAGGCAGAAGCTGAGGCAAATGATAGGAACTCACTCCACAATGCTAGGATTCAAACCACTGGAGCAGAGACCAACTCCAGCATCTTTAAGCCATGCCTCTTTCTGGTTACAGTATATTTTTACTTCTACTCATGCTTGCCAATCTTGCAATCACTTCAATAAATAAATAAGAGGTGTGTGATTAGTTCCAAATTTGTTTGACAAGAAAAGGGTGCATGTTTGTGTGCACACACATGCATACAGGTGAAACTCAAAAAATTAGAATATCATGCAAAAGTTCATTTATTTCATAAAGTGGAACCCTAACATATGAAGATAGAACTCATTACATGCAGAGCAAAGATTAGTTCAAGCTGTGATTTGTCATCATGGAGATGATGATGGCTTACAGCTCATGAAACCCCAAATCCACAATCTCAGAAAATTAGAATATTGTGAAAAGGTTTCAATATTCGCTAGTCAAAGTGTCCCACTCTAATTAGCTACTTAAGCCATTAACACCTGCAAAGGGTTCCTGAGCCTTTAAATGGTCTCTCAGTCTGGTTCAGTAGGAATCACAATCATGGGAAAGATGCTGAGCTGACAGTTGTGCAGAAAACCATCTTGACAGCCTCCACAAGGAGGGAAAGCCTCAAAGGTAATTGCAAAAGAAGTTGGATGTTCCCAAAGTGCTGTATCAAAGCACATGAATAGGAAAGTTATGTGGAAGGGAAAAGTGTGGAAGAAAAAGGTGCACAAGCAGCAGGGTGACCGCAACTTGGAAAGGTATTGTCAGGAAAAGGCCATTCAAAAGTGTTGGAGACTTTCACAAGGAGTGGACTGAGGTGCTGGAGTCAGTGCGCATCAAGAGCCACCCCAAACACAGACGGATCCTGGACATGAGCTTCAAATGTTGTATTCCTTGTCAAGCCGCTCCTGAACAACAAACAACGTCAGACAGCGTCTTACCTGGGCTAAAGAAAAACAAACTGGTCTGTTGCTCAGAGGTCCTAAGTCCTCTTTTCTGATGAGAGCAACTTTTGCATCTCATTTGGAAATCAAGGACCGCAGAGTCTGGAGAAGAATGGAGAGGCACCACACTGCAAGATGCTTGAAGTCCAGTGTGAATTTTCCACAATCTGTGTTGATTGGAGAGCCATGTCATCTGCTGGTGTTTGGTCCACTGTGCTCTCATTAAGTCCAGGGTCAACGCAGCCGTTTACCAGGAGATTTTGGAGCACTTCATGCTTCCTTCCACAGATGAGCTTTTATAGGGATGCTGACTTCATTTCCAGCAGGACTTGGCACCTGCCCACAGTGCCAAAAGCACCAAACCTGGTTCAATGACCGTGGGATTACTGTGCTTGATTGGCCAGCAAACTCGCCTGACCTGAACCCCATGGAGAATCTATGGGGCACTGCCAAGAGAAAGATGAGAGACATGAGACCGAACAATGCAGAAGAGCTGAAGCCTGTTGAACCATCCTGTCTTCCATAACACCCCAGCAGGCCACAGGCTGATAGCTGCCATGCCATGCTGCATTGAGGCAGTCATTGCTGCAAAAGGGGCCCAAACCAAGTACTGAGTACATATCTATGCTTCTACTTTTCAGAGGTCTGATATTGTTCTATGTATATTCCTTGTTTCATTAATTGCAGTTGTAATATTTCTAATTTCTGAGATTGTGGATTGGGGTTTTTCATGAGCTGTAAGCCATAATCATCCAATTATGATGCATCACGGCTGGAACTATCTTGGCTTTGCATGTAATGAGTCTATCTCATATATTAGTTTCACCTTTTTAAGTTTATCTCATATATTAGTTTCACCTTTTAAGTTGTATTACTGAAATAAATGAACTTTTGCACAATATTCTAATTTTTCGAGTTTCACCTGTACGCAAAACTCTACTGCAATGATCTTTTAAATGGATTCAACAGTACCCTATTTGTTCTGATGTAGTGAATCAGTTTTGACCCAGAGATTTGATTGGCTGGGACTGAATCTTTGAATCCAACCTTCACTAAGTCCCAATAAAGAGAAACTAATATCAGCATGCACCCATAAAGTCAAGTGAGCTGATCTCAGAAATGAAATGGATGCCTTCTGCAGCACTCTCCCGGGTAAAAACAGGCTGCATGTTTTTTGGCCTGGTTTTGAGCTCATTTTCAGCATGTTGTAGGCCTGTTTTTGGGCCTGATTTTTGGCCGGCAGAGTGCTGCAGGAGGCTATGGAGCATGAAAATGAGGCACAGGTGGGGGGTATACACAGCCTATTTTAGCCACCAGAAGCACCCCAGGCAAGTCCTTTGATAGTTCCAGGCCAGCCCCACAGGCCGGATTTAAACCTTCAGTTTAATATCCCTGTCCTAAAAGGAGTAGCTCTCTCCCCAACACAGGTAGTCCTCAACTTATGATCACAATTGAGCCCAAAATTTCTGTTGCTCAGTGAGACATGGGTCAAGTGAGTTTTGCTGCTTTTTTCAACCTTTCTTGCCACCATTGTTAAGTGAATCATTGCAGTTGATAAGTTAGTAATCTGGTTGTTAGGTGAATCTGGTTTCCTTATTGACTTTGCTGGTCAGAAGGTTGCAAAAGATGATCACATGACCCTGGGACAATGCAACCATCATAAATATGGACCAGTTGGCAAGCATCCAAATTTGGATTGCCTGATCATGGGGATGCTGCAAAGGTCTCAGAACCGTGAAAAACAGTTGTAAGTCACATTTTTCACTGCCATTGTAACTTTGAACGGTCTTACAGAAAGTCGAGAACTAACTGTATCTATGTCTCATACTATGCCTGTCTCTTGGTCAAGCCAATGTTAACAAAAGGATTTGAGGGTCAGGATGGAGATTCCAATTTGAACTTTCATCAAATACAGACTGAGCTTCAAAATCAAAGGCTGTTTTCCGCAAACCCTAATAAAAATTGCATGGCTTGCGCATACCTATAGTTTATTCATTGTTTTAAAATAATAATAATCAGTCAACTCAGGAAACCACGTAGAGGATCAAAAGTTGAATGCTATAGAAAATAGCATTCAGGGGCTCTACTTCGTGAGGCTTGAGAATTTTGTTTGATCCACATTTCAAAGGAAACCAATCTGAGGCATGTTTCTTGGACTTCTGTAAAATTCTAAGCACAGCTATCCAGGCAGGGGTTTGGGTTTGATATCCCAAAAATCATATAAAAATTCATATTTTAGAATAAAATATGCTTGGAAATAATATTTTGAGGGGGGAAAAGTGTTATTAGAAATGCAAATTCAAAATGAAAATACAAACAGATATTTAATATTTTATAGGAATAGTTAAAATAGTTAAAATAGTTTGTGGATGTATTTTAGGCTGAAAATCTTGCAGATTCAGGCACAGAAAGGATGCAGTTGACCAATGAAGGAAGGCATGAAAAGAAATCAGAAATATGTAAATTCATCTGTTCTATCTTCAGACTTTCTTTTATCTTCTTCCATTTTCTATCCATGTCAAACCTTTCTATGGGTTTTCTTCACTCATGCTTCTTTCTCTATTTTCTTTTTCTATTTCTCACTCCAGTTCTGTTTCCTCCTTCTTCATGTTCTGTTCTACCATTTATTTTACTTTGTTCTTATTTTCTTACTCTGTCATTTCTCTTTCTACAACCGCTGCTCCTATTCCCTCTGTCCTTTTGGCTTTTCATTCTTATTTATCTTCAAAAATCTTTTCTCCTTCTTGTCCAATTATGATTGGAAAAACAAAAAACCCGTACGGCCCCAAGTTCTGTTATTTATGAGGAGCAGAAAGAACATTAAGCATATGCACAATTCTAAACAAGTGTACTTTGTTGAGTTGGCTTTGCCTATTTTATGGAACATATTTGCACGAATCTCAAACTTTTCCAGACAAGTTGCAACTCAATTTTGCCTCATAATGGACCAGCAAAGGGTTGCCTGAATTTACTTTTCGATAATATATTTTCCCCAGGTGGAACTGAGTGCCAGATGGGTAATTTGACATAAACCCTCACTCTATATTTTGACTCAGGGAAAAAAAAAGAAATCAGTATTTTGATCCATCTTGCTTTTTCTCAAGACAAGGATGTTGGGCTTCTCAGCCAAACAAAGGTTTCAGGATGACTGACAGGAATGAGATTGTAATGTCTAACTGTTTCTGCCACCCTTTGAAAGGCACGGATTGGTCTCTTCCCTAGGGAATGCCCTTGTCCTTCTCAGACTGTCAAGGAGAATCTACCTAGTGTCACCTTTAAAATTTGAGAACTATTCCTTTCACTTTGATAGGTGCACATCCCATTAGCTTTTGACCTGCCTATCAGCCATAGAACGATGGGGACCTCAAATTTCTCATTGTGTTTTTTAGGCTCTGAAAAGATTGACATTGCCTCTAATAAACTGCTGAACAAAACCATCACCCAGAATTCTCCAGGACAGTGCAAATATGGACCAGTTGCCAAGCATCCAAATTTTGATCACATGACCATGGGGATGCTGCAACAGTCTTAAGTGTGAAAAACGGCCATAAATTACTGTTTTCAGTGCCATTGTAACTTTTAGTGGCCACTAAATGAAGAGTTGTAAGTTGAGGATTATTTGTAATACAAATGTCAAGATTAATTTTAGCCCTCAATGGAAGGGTACACGCAAATATGTTTTGGAGTCTCTGGTAATTAGCCTTATGATTTTTTCATAATGAAATGCAGCAAAAGACAAAGAGGTGAAAGGAATGTGTTGGTGATTATCATTATTTTTTTAAATGAAATTCTGTGATCTCTCAAAGCAAACTGCACTGTAGCACTGAAAGTAGCAGACAAAGTGTGCTAAAGTCTGTTGTTTTTGTTGTAAAAATAAATATAAAACATTAGGTCTACATACAAATTGTGGAGCTTCTCTTTAATCTTTCTAAGGTTCTTCCTCAGTTGCTTGTAACTACAGGCATGTACAGGCCATGACAAGATGTATTTTGGGTCATATCCTCATGTTGTTGCCTTTATCTCATCCCTGTATCTGAAAGTAGTGTTTTCTCTCTTACCTTGACACAACTTTTGGTGTGAACAGTACTTCACTAATCACTTAAATCCTCAACTTACAACCACAAATGAGCTCCAATTTTCCATTCCTAAGCAAAACAGTTGTTAAGTTAGTTTTGCCCCATTTTACAACGTTTTGGCCATTGCAGTTGTTAATTGAACTTAACTGGTCGTTTAGCAAATTTGCCTTCCCCCATTGACTTTACTGGTTGGAAGGTCTCAAAAGGTGATCACATGACAGTGTAAGGGTCACAAATACATGCCAGTTGGCAAGCACCTAAATTTTCATCATCTGACCATGGGGATGTTGCAATGGTCATAAACATGAAAAGTGGTCATAAGTCACTTTTTTCAGTGATGTTGGAATCTACCCAACTTCTATTTACACTATTGTGGGCATACCTGTTCTGACTTGGCTCCCAAATATGACAACCTGGCAAAAAAATGTCTCTTTCACACACACAGCAGCTAACACATCTGTTTAGCAGAGAGATGAATAGATGTCTGCAATGCCTATTTATCTACACCCCCTCCCTTTTATTCCTAGAGCTAGGATGGGGCTTCACTAGCAGTGGTGGCTCTTCCATCTCAAGGATCTGCCCATAGATTTCCACTGCTCTCCTCTCCTCTGCTTCTGCACATCAGGGACTAGACCCAGCTGTTCCTCCTCTTCTTCATCAGCCACCTCCAGAACTGAGGGCTGTTGACTCTCTATCTGAGGGCTGAAGGATGGTCCAGGCTCTGTCTCCATCTCTATCTCTGACAGGCTCTATCTCCATCTCTATCTCTCCCTCTTCCCCCTCAGAGCTCTCAGGTTGCCTTGAAGATGGCTTTGACTCTTACACCACCACCTCCTCTGATTCAGTTGATTCAGCCGCCAGAAGGGCCGGTGATCAACAAGCCACAACAATATCTCTTTCCTTCCAGTCACCGGGCTTTGCCCTCTCTGACCATTTTTGTCAGACTGCAAAAGAGACAGAAATCATTCTCTGGATTAAACCAACTTTCTGAACTGAACTGACTCATTGGATCCAATTGGATGCCTTCGTATTGATTTAATGATTACAAAGTCTTTTGTTCATGGTATGGTTGTTGAACGTCCACGTGCACAACTATAAATTGTGGGCAGTTACAAAATGCATGCATGGTGCCTGTACAGAGGAAACATACATCCCAGATTTATATACAGTAATTGTAGATTTTGGGAACTTTTCAAAAAATAGAAAAATATGGGGGTTTGGGATAAAATTGATGGAATAGAACAACATGAATACAGGCAATACTGCATGAATTGAATTTCCACTGCTCGTAAGAGTATGTTACTTATTATCACTGGAGATAAAGGCATGGTGTAAATACAGTACTACAAATAGTCCTCGGCTTACAACCATTTGTTTAATGACCATTCAAAGTTACAGTGGCACAGAAAAAAGTGAGTTACAACCATTTTTTTATATTTATGACCATTGCAGCATCCCAATGGTCACATGATCAAAATTTGGACACTTGGCATCTGGCTCATATTGATGATGGTTGCAATGTCCCAGGGTCATGTGATCACCATTTGTGACCATCTGACAAGCAAAGGCAATGGGGAAATTGTGTTCAATAAACAACGCTGTTGTCAACATATATACATGTTTTATAGTTGTCAATAGAAAGAAGGGGGAGTTTCAAAGAGCAGGCAGCAGTGTGGAATCGAAAGTACATTCCATTCATATTTTCTTCAGAGACTGATTAGATGGTTGACACTTTTGCCCCACAAAAATCTAATTGGAGAGCATGATTGATGACTCTTGGCTATGGACGTGTTTCATTGGATGATACACCCAGAGGGGTGGGGGGAAAAGCAGGATCAAGCATAACAGTGAATTAAGTGTCTCAGAGTCGGCTATGCCCAGGCAAATGCTGGAATGTTTTTGGGAGTATGGCTTGAGGGTCATGATTTAATTGGAGTAACTGCTATAATCCTGACACCTGTTACTAACTTAACAACTGCAGTGATTCACTTAACAATTGTGGCAAGAGAGGTTGTAAAATGGGAGCAAAGCTCGCTTAACAACTGTTTCACTTAGCAACAGAAATTTTGGGCTTAATTGTGATTGTAAGTCAAGGAATACTTGTGTACATATGTAAATCAAATCTTTCGTCTTTGGAGTAAAGATTTCTTTTATTTATTTATTTTCCTCTTTTTTGAAAGGACACCCAATAGGCATACAATAAGCTTTTGAGGGAGAAGTAAGGATAAATTGGCTGAATTCTCAATTAAAGCCAATAATTTCAATACCCAACATTCAGTTAATGTTTACCAGTACCATCAAACAATGGTTTTTCTTCTCCTTTAAAGGTCTACTTTTCATGGAAGGGGTTTTTTTTAAAGTAGAATCTTATTATTTATAAATTTTCTTTCCCTAAAGTCATCTTTGACATTTCCTGAGGATCAATCTTACTGAGTTCCTTAATTCTGGTGTGACAAGGTCCCTTTTCTCCTCCTATCCATCAAAGCACCTATGAAAATAAAACAAGAGATTTCTAAAAGATATGCTATTGACTTTCCAGGAGGGTGAGCTTTGGGAATCACAGAGTAGGTTTCTGGATTTTGGTACTCTAGAGAAAGCTTTGAGGGACATTTTGTGAGTTTTTTTAAAGCTCATGTAGCTTTTGGATAACAAATAGTAGAAATGTCTTGAGAACTCTTGACACTCATGAATGCTTCAGAAGCATCTGATCGTAATGCTACCTAGTTCTTTTGAAGTGTAAATGCATCGCCATAGCACTCAATAGCATTTCAAAGATGACTGATGTTCTTCTCATGTTTTAGTTTATGCCAAGCTGTCAAAGCTAGAGTGTCAAACATGTTCCACTTTAGAGCTTCTCTTAAAACAACAGCTCTCTCCACCCAAACTGCAAAAGCATTTCCGTCATCTCCAAATTGAGTGTGTCAGCTCAGGATAGGAGAAAACATACAAGGGTGGGTAACACCTTAATATTGAAGCATATTTCCCCTATAGTTTCATTCTCAAATGTAACTTTGAAATGCAAAATTCTAAGACTGAAAATGAGAACAGGTACTTCTGAAGGATTTATGTGCGGCTGATTTTCAGCCCCCAATGCGATACCCATAGATCCAAATTTTTTCAAGTGCCTGACAGAATATCTGCCCAATTAATTGATTAAAAATCCTTTTAATTAGAAAAAAATAAAAGAAAGCAACACCACAACATCAGCTTCCATCATCATCTTTACTTCTAAGAATGCCTCTGCATCTGTAGGAATATTTGGAAATTTATAAAGAGTGGTGGTGGAATACAGTCCAATGCTTTGCTTGGAAGTGCATCCATCATACAAAAAGAAAGGCAAAACATCCTTGTGGGTAGAAAGGGTGGCAGAGAATTTGTCTTTTGATAACCAGAAGATATGTGATCTGCCGAGATTACCATATCAGACATTTTATGAGTGGCAGACATTTTGACAAACATTAGCCTCTTAACATTCCTAATGTACACGTCCAAAAATTGATTAGTGATCCTTGTACTATCAGATAATACAACGATAACATGTTGAGCTTTGTCAGAACAGAGCAAAGGATTCTGGAGGAATTGTTTTTGAAAAATATTATCTGCTTAATCCTAGACTTTAAATTGCAAAAAAAAATTAAAGGTATTTCAAAATCATTTATTGTGGTGATTTTTGTACACTATAAAACAACAGAGCAGTGTTAAAATCCCAACCAACTGATTTCCTATTATGGAGTAGAAATCTTTCTCCAGCTGAAATCCATGCTTTCAAAAATGGATGTTTGAAGATTATAGACTAAATCACTGGTGTCAAACTCGATCGTGTCACGTGATGTATTGTGATGTTTCTGCCTTTGGGGAGTGGGGATGGGCATGGCCTGCATATGACACATCCGGCCTGTGGGCCCCCCAGTTTGACACCCCTGGACTAAATGATGCTGAAGTGACCTCTTTAAGGGTGAGAAAAATAAAAAGAATTGCTCTTTTCATATTTTCATGATGTTTAATGGGATTAAGCAAATGAAGGACATTAATGTTGTTTTGCTATCAAATTTCAGGGCTGTAAAATGGACAGTGGTGCCAAGTAGAGGAATAGACAGCCACGGACTACTTCAGCTTGCTATAACCAAAATAATTTGCTTGAAAATTGGGGATAAGAATTCAGTTTTACTATTTTTTATTTTCAGGTTTAGTGGAACATAAATTTACTTGCTTTGACTGTATTCCATAAGACTCCTAATTCCATAAGATTCTGGGCAGCATACCTACAGTTAAAAACAGTGGAAATCAAAATGGTATGAGAAAAAAAATCAGTGTATGTCCCAGAAGGAAAGCTTCAGAATAACATATAAAATCTAAAAAGAGGTGGACACATCCAAATGTAACCCAAAGCCTGAGGAACAAGCCAGCTTTTCAAAGACTGATGCTCAGGATATGGCCATATAGATCTCGTGGGGATCTATATCTCATGGGGATCTGTTCCAGAGAGTAGATGCCAGAACAGAGAAGAACCATTTTCTGGGTTCCATTCTGGGGTGGGATACTACCAGTTTGCACCTATTCTCTACAACCGGTTGTTAACATTCTAAGCAGTTCGGAGAACCGGTTGTTAGAGGAAATTACTGGCCTAATCCTGTAAGGAAGGCAGGAAGGAAACATTCTGGTGTTGCTTTCAGAAGCTGCTTCTCCGTTAACCCTTATTGCGTTCTTGGCAGGACTAGACTTCCCATCTCAGGAACTTCTCTGGAGTTTTTTCCCCCTCCTTTGCTGGTACTTTGCTTGTGTGGAGTGACTATTCAAAGTTACAATGTCACTGAAAAAAGTGACATGACCATATTTCACACTTACAACTATTGCAGCAGCATCCCCCAATCATGAGAGGCCAGGTGAGGAGATGCGTGCCTCAATGTGAGTGATATTGAGTTGGCCATGCCCAGCCAATAACATGATCACAAAGCCATGCCCACCACCTCAGCCACGCCCACAGAACTGGTTGTTAAAAAATTTGAATCCCACCCCTGGTTCCATCAGGTGACATTGTTTAATCCACAAAGTCCAGAGTAAACCTACTCTGTCTGATCATACAAGCTGGGCCGAAACCATGGGACATATGCAATCTCTTAAATACCTGGGTACTGTAACATTTAGGTTCTGCATCTATAGTAGGCTGTTTAAAATTCATTCAGTGAAGCTATATCCTGTGATTTCCAGAAAAGATCTATCCCTGATTTTGAATGTATAGAAAAACTAATACCTATATGTAGACAGACCCATGTCAACATCCAACATGCTGAGGAAAATGAGGGTTGACAGTGATTGCATATCATTTTCCTATCATGTTCAGAGAGAAAAAGAGACAGTAGAATAAAGATGGAGATTACACCAAGGGGATGATCATATAGAATGAGATTTTTTTAAATAAAAAACCTATAATAAAGTAACAAGGCTAATTTTAAGTGTAGTTTATGAATATGAAAACATATTGAAGAGCTGTGGTGCTGTAATGGTTCAAATGCAGTATTGCAGGCTATTCTGCTGCTTGCTGGCTGCCTGAAATTTGGCAGTTCAAATCTCACCAGGCTCAAGGTTGACTCAGCCTTTCATCCTTCCGAGGTGGGTAAAATGAGGACCCAAATTGTTGGGGGCAAGATGCTGACTGTAAACTGCTTAGAGAGGGCTGTAAACTGTAAAGCGTTATATAAGTCTAAGTGCTATTGCTATTGAAGACTAATTCTGCTGGCTGCCAACTGCCAGGACTTCAATTCCTTTGAACTTGATCAGTTGATCAGTTGATTCAGCTTTCCATCCTTCTGAGGTGAGTAAAATGAGGACCCAGATTGTTCAGGGCAATATGCTCTGTAAACTGCTTAGAGAGGGCTGTAAAGCACAGTGAAGCAGTGTATAAGTCCAAATGTTATTGCTATATTTATTATTTAAAAAAAACATTATCAAAAGTTAATCATATGAACTATCCAGTTCATTATAAGCATGCCCATCAAGTCTCTCTCTTGTTTCTATCATAATCTTTGAAAACTTGGAATCTGAAGATTTATGAGGACAGTGGGCAGGATTGCTCATGCTATGTATTTGTTTCATGCTTCCCATTAAAAAGCAGTTTATAATTAAAACAATCGATTGAAACAATAAAACCACTCATGAAAAACTTGTTATCAAATGCACAATAAAGTAAACTTTCAAACAATAACTAAATCTGAAAGCAATATGTAAAGTTAAAAGGTCACTGCATCAATAGCATATTATTAAAAGGACAGAATGAACCTATTTTTGCCCCAAAGCCAACAAGAATAATGGTTATGCCAGATGAACCTTGTTTATAACATTCCAAAATTAGAAATAATGAAAATCCTCCCCACATATCAGCCTGAGGATGTAGGCCTCTAAAAGTGAACTTTAAGATTGGTAGAAACACACAAAAGCGACATTATTTTAGATACTGTGATGCCAAGCTGTGAGTGTGGATTCAGCAATTGCCATCTTTGTTTCCCCAAATACCACCAGAGATACTGTCAGTTGCTGTGCCAGCTTCACCTTCCTTAAAAGATGGTCTCAAAGGACAAAAGTCAAAGGGAAGAGTGGGATCTCTCTGGAAGAAAGGAAGGATACAAATGAAAGGAAGGATACAAGTGGCAATATGGAGCTATTTGAAACCACTATTATCTCCAGCTTGTAATGGTATCTTACTATGAACTTAAATATCTATTCCTGTGATGTTTTGTCACCTGAAAGGACACACCAAGGGAGGACACAATGCAGAGTTGACAGAAACTAAATTATGGGTTGAAATAGGAGAAGAGTTTCTGGTTATCTTCTCTCCTTATTAGTTTTCTTTCAGCCCATCAAATAGGTCACCATTTTTTGTTGTTGTGGCTCTGACTTTCCTTGGATTTCCTCCATGCAAAAGTCCAGTTCTACTAACCCTGTTTTATTAGATAAACATGGAAAGGCTAGAAAAAAAAAGGTGACTAGAAAATGAGCTCAGGGAGCAAGGGGCTACCTCCCTTTAAATTCACATTTCATATCCCAATTCTCTAGAAGAAATACTTTTGGCCAAGCTGTGACATCTGAAATAGGACTTCACAGGGTATCAATGAAGAAGGATAGAGTTGTAGTTTCTGGGGCCACTGCAGATATGTTGACTTGAATTACAGTTCCTGCTGATCAAGTCTAGTGGCTAATGGTCCAGTAATTAAATCTTCTTGCTTTTGAACTGCTTCTGAGGCTGCTAGTTGCATATGTTGGTCAACATCTAGGCATGGCATAAAGGGCTTGTTTTTGGGAATGCAATCAGGAGGTTCTCTGCTCATTTCAGTTTTAGCTGCCTCAGAGGTACAGTTTCCCAAGATTCCTCGCGGTTGCTTGTTTAGGCAGCTCTGCAGCTCGCACTGCATATTAATTCCTGTCCAACATGGGAATTCGATTTGTACTGTACATTTCATTTCTTCACAGATTTAGATTTATTTCATGTTCTCTGCTTTTAATTAACTCTCTGGCACAGCTGCTGGACAGGATATAAAAACTCATTGCTCTCCCTGTGTTATGAGCCCACCACCAATCATTTACCACTTAGATGGTGGTGCAGGCGCTATCAGTTTCTATGGCAACCAGAACCGTGGTGATTGATTCGTTGCCAGGATGGCATCACCACGGGGAGCAGAGCTTCTGGTGGCGGGATGTGTGTGGATATGTTTTGTATACTTGCAACATCCATCTAATTAAAATGGGATTAGAGAATCATCCCGGTGTATGTCCAACAACTGAACTGCAATCCATTTATGTAAATCTTGTCACAGCAGTTTGTGAAGAAATGGCTCCTTTGCTTTTTCTGGTGTGTGTGTGTGTGTGCCTGAAAGGGAAAAGACAGAAAATAGGGTGGGTAGGGCCAGGCTCAATTTTATTATTATGGCTAAACATGTCCATAGTTTTAAAGTGTCATTGGTGATTGATGATAACGCTTTATGCATAGAATCTCTGGCTTTTGAGGTTGAAGAAGAAACACAGAAAGCAAAAAATGGCGAGAGATTGCAGCATAGCGGAGACTGCAGCATCTAACCTGTTGGTGGGGGTAGGACATGCACTCAGCCTGACTTCTGAAATTGGTTGAATTAATTGAATGCATATGCATTATTTATTTGCCAAAAGCTTTCATAGTTTTCTGTGATTGATTTTGAGTAGGGTGTCATCTCCAGAGAGGCAAATAATCCTGGAACTTTCTTTTTTTTCTTTTTGGTCTTATTTTATTTTATTTCATTTCATACAACATTGAGTAAGTTGTCCAAAAGTTACTTGGGAGTTTGCAAAGGTTTTCAGGTCAGACGACAGGGATGCAATGTGCAAGAGAAGCCCAGGTGAAAAGAGAAGCTTCTTATTGGCTGAAAGGAAAATCTGAGTTTTGCAGGATATAAATGCAAAGAATAAAAGGAGCTGAAGAGGAGGAGATAAAAATGGTAGGCAACAAATCTGGGAGGATTTCCCACTTACTCTTTCTGTAACAGTTACCCCCCCTTCTTTTAGAACATCCAAAATAATTTCTCAACATGAAAAATGATACTTCGAGCTACAAAATGGTCTTACATAGATAGGCATTTCATGTTTGCAATGGAACGCTTGGCTGTAAAACTTTCTGCCATTTTATATATTATATGGGAGCCTGCTATTCTTGGGATGTTACATAAAATAAAATACACCATTGATATTTGTCATGTCAAAAATCATCATCATCATCACACACAAAAGGGAAAAGTAGACAATTGACATCAACTGTGAAGACTTGGCTCTTCCACCAGGTATTGGGGTCAGGATGGCAGTATATGGGTTCTTGTATATTAGTGATTTTTGTGGATTTACTGAGCCTACATATAGTTTTATCAGTTGGTGTTATTTTTTAATTTATTGGAATTATTTGTTTCTGCCTGGAGTTTCTTCAATATACAGATGCCCATGTAAATTGCATTAACAAGGACATAAATCAATGTTACTATAATTCTGATTCTGGCTCAAAAATGATCTAGAAAAGAAATTACATTACTGTCCTAAAGGAGGAATTTGATTCCAGTTTATCTATCATCTGTCTGTCTGTCTATCTGTCATCTATCTGCCTGCCTGCCTGCCTGCCTGCCTACCCATCCACCTACCCATCCATCCATCCATCCATCCATCCATCCATCCATCCATCCATCTATCTACCTACCTACCTACCTACATACCTACCTACCTATCTAAAAGCAAAATNTCCATCCATCCATCCATCCATCCATCCATCCATCTATCTATCTACCTACCTACCTACATACATACCTACCTACCTATCTAAAAGCAAAATACCACTCACGCATCATCACAAAATCTTCAGAACTGTAAAGCCTACAAACTTGAAATTTGCCACTTATGTTGCTCTTGCCTTCTAGTGCTCACTAAGAAAGGATTTTTCAAAATGGCCATCAGAGCATTAGTATTTCGTATATTATTATTAACATGCTCTGATGCTAAGGAGTTCTATTCCCCCTCCCCACCCGAAAAGAAATCTGTTCCAAATACAAACACAAGCAGAGAAGAGGAGTTTCAGTTTCAGTTTTAGTTTCACAGCAGCAACCAGCTTTAGTACAGAATAGTTGAGCTAAGTCAAGCCCAGGCTCCTTGCTATCTCCTTCTTGCTCACATAGCCAATACTATTTCAGTTTCCATACAGCCCTCAACTCTCTCACACACTGATAGGATGCTAGCCAAATTAATACTGATGGATTATGATAGGCAGAGATACAATTTTTTCCCCTTATTTTCCTCCCCGAAAACTAAGCCCGATCACATAGTTTCGTAGTGAAGCATGGGTATTGAACTAGTATGATCTCTCTTTTAAGTTTAGAGCCTGACATTTGGGACTGTTAATCCTGAATTACAGTATATTATACCCACTTTAAATTGGTCTGTGTGGATATTGCCATCTATATGAAGTTTTCTTAACGTTAACAGGTACAGAAATAATTTTGGTATTTGCAAATCACTACATAACAATCTAAATATGGATTGTCAGTGTTGGGCCAAAATAACTTCTTTAAGAAAATAATTGCTGTAGGGCAATCAATGTTTGGCTATCCAAAGAAATCAATGAAACATTTGGTCATGTTTCATCAACATCATTTTATTTTTGAAGTTATAGGCAGGTATTTAACTCTTGTAATCTTCTCTGGAAACAACCCAGAGATACGGATTTACTGCTGGAGCTAAGCAGCCACTGACGTTCAATATTGCTTGGATAGAAGACCACCTGAAGCTGTATCAGTTACCTCATAGCCTACTGTCATGCCCCTGGTGGAGAATGACTCTGAGGGAGAGGAGGACCAGCCAACAGGGAGTGGAGGTGTGGCTCTGGAGGTTGTGGAGGAGACTGGGGAAGGGCAGAGGCTGGCTGAGCAGTCAGAGGAGGACCCAGGCCCATCCCCTCTCCATCCTAGGGTACACAGGGAGGAAAGGATAAGGGAGAGATGTGGTCTACTCAAGAGGAGAGGGCTTTGATCTTCTTCATGGGCTGCAGCTTTGACAACTGAATAAGAGTATGGACCTGTGTATGGGCGAATGCTGGAAATAAAGCGTGTTTTATTTTGGTCTGAAGTTATCTTGGTTGGCATCATTCCAACAGACTGTGCTTTGTTATCTCCTTAAATTTGGTAGATACTTCTCCTGTTCCATTGTAGAAATTTCATCATTGTAGTTTGTTTGGTTTTTTTATTTCACCTCTATCTGCTCATTAAATTTGGACTGTATGGCTTTCTTTTGAAGACTATTTTTGAGTACATTTTATCTCCAACTGAGAATGATTGAACAGTGGGGCCAAGTTAGAGGTATTAAAGGATATTTATTGATGTTTTGGATTTTGTTACGTTTGTGTTACACTCTGGATCATCACACCTACATTTCTAAACCTGGTTTGTAAAGCATGTTGAAAATGATATTTGGGATGCATATGACATGATCTTTGCTTTATAAAGCATTAGAACAGGTCTACCTGCATCTCTCTACTGGAACTGAAGAATGAAGAAATTTGTGGGTCATACAATGTTGATGCTGAAACAAAATGTTAACCTCCCTGAATTGAAGGGTAACTGCATGGAAAACAGAAAGCATAGTTAATAACAGAAAGCATAGTTTATAAGAGTTAGCTAGGTGCCATCAAATCAAATTACTGGTAATTGCATAAACAAATACCATCTTGACGAGTTTCTAGTAACTTTCCAAGAATCATGTATCTCCTTCAATCTTGCCAAACGCAGTTTATTTCCAAGGCTATTTTTGACTTGCATCACATATAGTACAGGAATGTGAGTTTTTGTTCCTTGATTTTGTTACTCACGAGAGTAATCTATCTTTATTTCATTCAGGATTTGTTGATTAGTTCTTCTTGCAGGCCACAATATATTTAGTAATAATCTCCAATTCCATGATTTGAAGATGGGACCTTTATTTTTTAATCTGCAGCTTTTACAGTCAGGCATTAGGACTAGAAAAACTATTAAGTGGTCTGATTTTAATAAGGTCTTATGTAAGATTTGGTTTGTGAGAAGAAGTGTTGTGTTGATAATAGGCCAAATTCTCTTTCAGGTCCTCTTCTCAATAGAGATGTTTATTAATACTTATACATTACAGTGATGTGTTTCATTTTTGATGAAACAGGACCGTTACTATTTTAACTTGTCTCTTCTGCAACTTTACATAATTCAGTGGGTATTTCACCTAGTCTAGATGCTTTCTGTTTAATAACTATTCTATTATCTGTGATATTTCTTTTGGATGGAGTCAATCTGTCAGAATGTTCTCTCTCTGCACACATTTCTGCCGTTCTGTAATTCTTTTTTGAAAGGCTTCAGTAATATTTTTTCTTCATTTAAACACATATGATTAGTTTAAACATATGTGTAGGCTTGGTTACATCATCAGGATTACCCTTGAGAATATTTAATTATAAATTTTCCTTTCTCAGATTTTCTTAAAATATATATCTTTTCCTCTACTTGTTGGATTGAATCATTTTTCCTTGTTATTGGAAATATTTATGCAGTCTTTATATATTCTTGTTGCTCAAAGCATTTATCCTTCATCTATCTTTAGCTATTGCAATAACTTGTTCTGATAACTTCTCATATCTTTCATTCTTTTTGAAAATTTTTGGAAATTTTTGGAAATATTTTATCTCAACTTCAGTTCTTGATGTCTCTTATCTCCTTCCATAACCCCTCCTGTTTGTGTGTGTGCGTGTGCATGTACGTGTGCATGTGCGCGCGTGCCCACACACACACACACACACACACACATAACCTCCACATTAAAACTTGCTAGCACTTCTGTTCTCTTTGTCTAAATATAATGATACCACATTTGAAACCAGTAATTCATAGTTTATATCACTGTCTGTATCTGGACCTGTTCTATAATTTTATTTTCTGTAATTGTGTAATTACTTGTTCCTCCATTTCTCTAATTTTTGACTTTGCTTGTTGTTTCATTTGCCACCTGTATATTTTATCATTGAATTACTCAATTTGTCTGCATATAAATGCCCACACATTGATGTTTACAGGATTATCTACAAATACTAATAGATAAATGACCCATCATTTATTGGATTATAGCTGAGTACATACATACATACTTTTTGAGTGTCATTGCCGTTACATTCCTTAATAAAGCTCGTGCCTTAACTAATATAGTATGATTCAAAGTGGGCCATTTTTAGCTGCCTAGTTTCACTGATTCTTGTTTAGTATGATTTAGTCTAATTCATTTCCATCGAAATTGAAAGAAGGCAGTGGCAAACCTTTCTTTATTATTATTCAAAATAATAATGTTTTAAATAATGTTTTAATAATAATTTTTCAAATTTTCTGTGGTTCCTGCTTTTCCCATTCCCTATGTCCTTGTCAAACAAGGAAGTCCATTTTAAGCACTGGCTCCCAATGTAATCAGACTTCCTTATGGTTTTGGTCTGACCATTTCTACGTCTACTTGTGAGACTTCTACATTTTTTTTTTTAAAGTAAGCAGATAAATACACTCCAACTAAGAGATTTGACCATCAGGTTCCTGAACTTGTCTAAATATTTCAGTCACATCCAAACATTATTATTTTGAATAATAATAAAGAAAGGTTTGCCACTGCCTCCTTTCAATTTGGATTCTGATCAGTGGTAGGATTCAAAAATTTTTACTTCGGGTTCTGCGGGCATGGCTTGTTGGGCATGGTGTGCTTGGTGGGCATAGCAGGGGAAGGATACTGTAAAATCTCCATTCCCTTCCAACTCCTGGGGGACAGTTACTGCAAATCCCCATTCCTTCCCCACTCCACTAACCTGCTTTCCAGCTCTGTTCTCCTGTGCAGGACAACAAAAGAAGACCCAGCCAATCAGCTGGGACTCGGGAAGTGGAGAATAGATGGGGGCGGAGACAGTCAGAAGTGGGATTTGCCGATTCTCCGAACTACTCAAAATTTCTACTACCGGTTCTCCAAAACTGGTCAGAATCTGCTGAATACCACCTCTGATTCTGAAAGCAAGTTTGGCTTGGTTCATGCTTGCAGAGATTTACTCACCTTTTTGTTATGATTTTTTTTCTTTGTTTCCTGATTGTACCAGGCAATGATACTCCTATCAACATCACTTTTAAGTTAATAGAAGCCACTGAGTCAAGGTAGTAAACCCTTGAAAAGATTATACACTGAACCCTTGATAATATTAACTTGTCGATTCTTTGGATTCCAGATGATTTATCTTTTCCTCTAATTTTAGTAGAAGAGACTTGTTAATTGGAATTATAAAATAATATCTAAAACTATCCCTAATGTTTATTTATTTTATTTTATTTATTTATTTAGGATATTTATATTGCTGCCTATTCACACATGGCAACTCAAGGAGGCTTACAGAAATAAAAAAACATCATATAAAAAACAATAAAACTTATAAAAAAATCAAATATGATAAAATAATAAAATAAAATACCCCCCAACCCCAGCAACAACACATCATATGAGCCATTTAATGGGCTCCATTCCACTCTGGGTTCCCCAGGCCAACTGGCAGAACCAGGTCTTTAGTGCCTTCTGGAAAAGTGTTAGAGTGGGGGGATATTCTCATCTCTGAGGGAATGATGTTCCAGAGAGAGGGAGCTACCACGGAGAAGGCCCTTCTTCTCGGAGATGGGACCCGCAACATTCCTTGCCTCCCCACTCCAGTGGATTGAGTAGATGTAACCAGAAAGAGATGGTCTCTCAGATAACTGGGTCCCAAGCCATGGAGGGCTTTAAAGGTGACAACCAGCTTCTTGAATTTCACCCAGAAGCAAATTGGCAACCAATGCAGCTCCCGCAGGAGTGGTGATACAAGTGCACACTGAGGTTTGCGCAAAACCATGCAGGATGCTGCATTTAGAACTCTTTCAGGTATGTGATGCATCTTGCGGGGGGGTCCATGGTGGCCAGAAAAGGGAATCCATGGTGAAGAAAAGTTTGAGAACCATTGTCTGGGCTGAATCCTGAATGAGAGAGTGCCCTTTCATTGACCTTTTGCAGTATTTTCAATACAGGTAGCCCTCAATGTATAACCGCAATTGAGCCCAGAATTTCTGTTGCTATGCGAAACATTTATTAAGTGAATTTTGTCCCATTTTATGACTTTTCTTGCCATGGTTGTTAAATGAATCACTGCAGTTATTAAGTGAGTAACACGGTTGTTAAGGGAACTTGGCTTCTCCGTTGACTTTGCTTGTAAAAAGTTCACAAAAATGATCATGTGATCCTGTAACCGTCATAAATATGAGTCAGTCGCCAAACATCTGAATTTTGATCATGTGACCATGGGGATGCTGCAATGGTTGTAAGTGTGAAAAATGGCCATAAGTCACTTTTTTCAGTGTCTTTGTAATGATGAATGGTCATTACATGACTCGTAAGTGAAGGATTACCTGTATTTTCATAATTTACAATGGGTAAAAGTCTGTAGAGATTCTCAGTCATCCAGGTCACGGATGTCAAAAGTGTTTTGTTTTCAAGAGGCTCCTGGACTTTCTTGTGTTTTCTTTTGAAGACATTTTATTTCTTGGAGCTTCTTGGATGGGAAGTAAAATGTCTTCAAAAGAAAAGAGAAAAAAATCCAGTTGCCTCCTGAAAAAAAACCACCTTTGAGATTTACACTGGGTACATCCAGAATTGACTCCTAAATCAGTGGTAGGTTTCAAATTTTTTTTCCAACTGATTTGGTGTGAACGTGTGCTTTTAATGTGTGCAGCATTTGCAACTCACCTTCTGCTACAAGCTCTATGTGTTAAACAGCTGACGTGCGGCATTCGGCTGTGCCGCGCGAAGCAGCGGAGGTTGAAAAGCAGGAAATAAAGGTCAGTATCAGAGGTGGGATGCTACCATTTTGGCCCAGTTCTGCCGAGCTGGTAGCTCTGAATATCAATGGAGAATGAACTGATTTGCTCCAATGATCTGCTGATAGGCCTGCCTGACCATCCAGGCTCCCATACTGATCTTTATTTCCTGCTTTTCAGCCTCAGCTGCTTCGTGCGGTACAGCAGATTGCTGTAAATCAGCTGTTGAAGACACAGGGAGGGTTGAGGATTGCAGGAGATGAGTAGAAAAGCCTCTGTGCATGAACAAAGCATGAGTTTGGCATGTGCGCATGCGTTTGGTGTGTGCACACACGCAAAGTTGTGTGCATTCATGCAAAGCACACCCACCAAGCCAGGCCCACTGAACTAGTGGTAAACTACTTTGAAACTCACCACTGGTCAGTATAGAGTTGGGGCGGGTGAGAGGGTCCTGCAGCTGATCATTGGAGCGAACCAGTTGTCTCACAGATGATCCTCAGAGCTACCGGGCCAGCCAAACTGGACTGAACTGATAGAAAACCACCACTGTCCTAAATGAACACTGAGACTCTCCAAAAAAACCAACAACAAATGCTGAGAAGAATGTGCTACCATTGTCAGAGGCTATCTATACTCAGTGAAAAGTGTCTTTTTTTAAAAAAAAAAAAACCCACTATAACTTTGGGGTGATTGTTTTTAAATGACACTTACATATTCTTTCAAGGCAATAGGTCTGGTACTGATGTCAGCTGATGCTCCATTCAAAAGCCAAGAAAAGAAACACTTAGACTCTGTCAATTAGAGAATAGATATCTTTTACTGGAAATCAAGTGGTAGCATCAAAAGAATTCTAAATCTGAGGAATTGAGCGCGAAAATCCCATACACGAAGTGATGGTAATGTTCTCACCCACAATAGTTCAAATTGTCCACCCAGTTAAAAATTGTATGTAATGTCATGTGGACATCTTCAGGTGGTGATGAGGCATCTGTCCATTGACCTTGGTCTAATTTTGATAAAGAGATGCGCTTGCGCATAGCATAGGAAAGAAGAATAAACAAGAAACTTCCCCCCCCAAACTTACAGTTTTTTCTCTCAAACCTCCAGCTCACTTCCCATAACTATTTCACCCCTCCTTCTCCTCCCCGTTACTTATGACAGCCAAAAGATGCAAAGGAAAGGAAAGAAAAGAAATCTTGAAGGCTAACAACTGGTTTCTGTGTGGCTGAATGAGTCTTCCTTAGCTGTATCACTGCCTTCCATTTTATACACATCATCTTTCAGGCCAAACAGCAAATTCTTCAATGAAAGAAAAGCAAAACAAAAATGAAAACCCCTGAAAAGTAATTTTTCATTCCCAATTCCATCTGTCAGTGGCTGGTGCTGATTGGACTGAGCGCCCATCAATACTAGTTGGGATGATTTTAAGCTCTTTCCACTTTCTGCATTTATCATATGCTTGACAGTATTGGTATCATCTTTTCATCACGAATTCCCACCCACTGGCTATTAAAAAAGCACAGGCCCAGGCATTTTTTTCCTATTTGATATGCATGACTTTGGATCTGGGGCAGAAAAGGCACTTGCGAGAGGATATAGGAATGATTGCCACACTTGTTGGCACCTGCTGATTTCAGGGAAATATACATTTGAGGAAAGAAGCATTGACAAGGTGCAACTAGATGCTTTAGAACAAGTGTGGGCAAGCTGTTGTCCCCAAAAGCATATTTCCCTGTCACAACATGATGTTAATGTGATCACAAAAAGTCCAGCTTTCTTAAGGAAGTGCTGACAGGTGTAGGATACATACCTACATCCTCTCTGAAGCACCTTTCCTACTTTAATTCTGAAGCACCGCAGTTTCCTGCTTTTCCTTTTATTAATGGCTTTAATAAAACCCTTGTGGATCCAAACCAGCGTTTTTGTTTTGATTCTGTTTGGACGCATTGGAATTTTAAAAATATTGGGAAAAGCAGTGTTCCTTGAGGATATAAGCAGGCTTTGGACATAAAGCTGTAGGAAATTAGCACCCACCCCTCTCCTAGAAAATTGAAATAACCTACGAAATATTTAAAAGGCAGAATATTTTTTCCAAAAAGAGTAGAAACTCAGAAGCAGAAACTCACCCCCACTTTCGTTAATGGGTGGGCCATTAAGGCCTGGTCCAGAATACTTTACATAACAAAGATCTGCAGGTAAAGCTATAGCAATTGCCAAAAGCCCTTTTATAAGGGCATCATCATCCAGCAAGGCTCAACCAAGCCTGGAACTCAGGACAGCCTACAGAGTTGCCCCTGCATGGCCCCATGGGGGTCTGACAACCAATTAGAATACAAGCTCCAGTTCAAATCCCAGCAAAGGCTATAAAACCCAGGCACTCTCAGCATATCAGCCCCTTTTTCTTTCTTTTTTCCTTCACCTTGGAGCATGTGATCATCCTTCTTTGGAGCTCCAGACCATGTGGTTCTGTCCACCATTAAACCTTCCAAGCAGCCTCCATGTTTCCACTGTCTTTTTCCCCACTTGCAACTGAACCCAGAAGGATATTTCTTTCAACAAAGCACCATCTTGGTTTAGAACAGGGGTGTCAAATTCAGTTTCACTGAGGGCCACATCAGGGTTGTGTTTGACCTCAGGTGTGTGTGTGTGTGTGTGTGTGTGTGTGTGTGTGTGGCCAGCTTGTCGTCATTTACGTCAGGGTGCCTGCGGTGGCCTGAGTTCTCTGCCAGTGAAAATGGGCTCCCGAGCTCTGTTTTCAGCTGCAGTGGACTTGTGCAATCCTCTGCTGGTGAAAACAGAGCTCAGGAGGGCCGCCTGCAGCCCTCACAAGCTCTGTTTTCAGCTGCAACAGCCTCCTGCAACCCTCTGCTAGTGAAAATGGAACTCAGGGGGCCGCAGTCTTTTCAAGCTCTGTATTTGGCTGCGACGGCCTCTTACAACCGTCTGTCAGCGAAAACGGAGTTTCGTTTTCACTGGCAGAGGCACCATGGGTCAGTCTTTCGCTGTTTCCAGGATGGACTCATGGGCCAGATCTAAGCACCCCATAGGCTGGATCTGGCCCACGGGCCTTGAGTTTGACACCCCTGGTTTAGAACATAGCTTGATGAGAGCCTTTCCCCACCCTTTTACAAAAGTATACAGGATTTCTTTATCTGTATAATTTCAAAGGCAGCTAGGAATGGCCAATGTAACAACAGCCTGTGCATCTCTATGATGATGCCCTCTGTCTGCAACATTGCACCTCCAGTGCACTCGCTGTGCTTCAGTGTCAGTGTCAGTAAAAGTACCATCTATGCCTGCATGCACACATACAGACGGAAAATCTTTGAACCAGCCTCTCTAAAATATGCAGAAGACATAGAGTTGTTTCTGTTTTTGAGGAGAGTTACTTTGCTGGTGCCAGTGTGTTTTGCAAAAACTCCTTTTTCAGCATCCTGAGCAGCTCTAATCAGATATATTAAATAAATAAGGATTTTTAAAAAACAGCAATTGCCAGCCATATGTAGAACCATATGTGACATCCTCTTTTCTCTTTGTCTATTTCAGATGCCATCCTCAAACTCTCTCTCTCTCTCTCCTGCCTCTTTATGCAAATATCCTTAATTTTGTTAAGATGCATACAGTCTGGTGAGTAGGCAGCATACAAATCATTGTAAATAAAATATCATCAATCAAGTTGCCAGGAAAAGGACATATTGGTCTTGTCATGGGTGAAAATTGATTTCCTGAGGGAACTTGTGATACTAGGCTAACGGCCGCATGAAATCATGTGATCCTAGGACCAGTGTCTGCCTGCCCATAATATGTTCTTGTGATAAAAAATAACAAAGGAAGAACTCCAGACTAAAGGGGACAATAATAAAATAGAATAGAGTAGAGTAGAGTAGAGGAGAGTGGAGTGGAGTGGAGTGGAGTGGAATGGAATGGATATCTTATCTTATCTTATCTTATCTTATCTTATCTTATCTATAGAATAGAATAGAATAACAGAGTTGGAAGGGACCATGGAGATCTGCAGGAAACCCTATACCATTTCAGACAAATGTTGTCCAAGCTCTTCTTTAAAACTTCCAGTGTTGGAGCATTCACAACTTCTGGAGGCAAGTTGTTCCACTGATTATTTGTTCTACCTGTCAGGCAATTTCTCCTTAGTTCTAGGTTGCTTCTCTTCTTAGTTTCCACCCATTGCTTCTTGTCCTACCCCCAGGTACTTTGGAGAATAACTTGACTCCCTCTTCTTTGGAGCAGCCCTTGAGACATTGGAACACTGCTATCATGTCACTCCTAGTCCTTCTTTACATCAAACTAGACATACCTTACAAGGAGGTTTTACAAGGAAGCATTGCAAAATTAAATGACCTAGGAATGTCTCAAACAAATCACAATCTTATAAATTACCTGATATCCTACCAGTTACACTGTCCAAAAAACTTAGGGTTAGGTTTAGGTGAAGTATGACTATCATATTATTCAACTTACTGACTAGCCAAGGTAGCTAGCCAAGGTCGCCAGGTTATTTGGACTCTGAAAAAGCATATCATGTAAGAAAAAAATAACTCACTGATACTAAAAGCAGAATAACAAAAATACAGAGAACCAGTTTGGTATAGTGGTGAAAGGTATTGAGCTAGAAGCTAGGAGCCCATAGTTCTAGTCTTACTAAACATGAACTAGGCATTGAAACCAGCAGAGTAGCCATCGATTAATCATTCCCACTCATCCCTAGGAAGAAGGTGATGATAAAGCACTTCTGAAAACACATTCTGCAAACATGTTCTGAATCATATTGGGCATCAGGTCCAATTTGAAGATATACAGGTACTGCCTCCCATGTCAAACTACCACGTGCAACTACAAGAGAGGCTACTGAATTCCATAAACATTCCAACAACATCAATGGAAGGAGGTGAGTTTGAACATCAAAAAAGCTTAGATCTCAGTTTTACACTATTTGCAGATTGCAATAGCCCTTGTCTAATCAAAAGGAATCTGGAGCAGCCTCACCAGAAAAGGCGCCAGAAGTGTCCTGACTCCAAATTGTCCAATCAGAAATCATCTCTGTTGGAATTTTCAAAAAGGAATTAATCAGTGGTTCATCTATGAAAGGAACCAATCAGGAACCAGTTCTCTTGCAATTTCTTCAAATTGGATCAATTAGGCGAGGAACCAATCAGAAACCAGCTTACTTGGACTCCTATGACATGGACCAATCAGAGAACTGCTTGTCAGGTTCAAATATAAGAACTCAGGCAGCCCATTTCAGTTGCTTAGGAAGTGCCTAGAGGTACAACACAAAGCAGCTCAGCATATTGAACATGCCAGCCATAGTTGCTGGTGAAATGTCAGAACCACCCCCCCAAAAATAGACCATAGTCATTCAGCTTGAGGGTCCATAGCTTTAAAAATTTTGCTAAAGAAAATTGCAGTGACTTGTCCATATAAGTTGTCAGAAGTCAAGATACAAAGGTGTGTTGACAAATTATAATTCCAATACACTTACATGACATCCAAGATCAGGTACCCCAAGAGCTTACCTTACTCTGTCTAGTAGTAGGTCTTTACCTTTGTCATAATTTTGCAAATATATGTGTATCAATTACAGACTCATCTGACTGAGAAATTGGTTTCATTTCCCAGAAAATGAGAATTACAATTTTATACATTAAAAAAACCCCCATCATCCAAGCTAAAGGAATACCTTTGCCGAGAATGGCTAGTCTGGTGTAAACATTTGTGCAATATTTCAAATCCTTCTGATACATTCATCAGAAAAGATATCCCAAAATCAAGGAATGGGAAAGAAGTAAGATGTTTTATCTGTGAGGTTGCAATTCCATTGGTCTCTAGATGGAGATCATAAGATTGTATGGTTTTATTTAGGAACATCCTAAATAATCTTGACTTTACTGATACAAAAGCAATAAAGTTTTTTCCCCTACTCTTTCTGTCAGGCCAGAAACCTGTGAGTTAGTCCAAAGCAGGAGACATACTAAGTACTAGTGGCTTTTCTGGTTTCAGAGTTTTGAAAAACAACATTTCTTTCTAGTTGCTCAGTTTGAAAATGACACTAACTTCATGAACTTGTCATCAATACAATAATATTCAATATAATCTTGCCTGATAAAGAGTTCCAGAGAATTGAAAATGGTACCATTTAAGTTTGTCTTAATAATAGGGCTTTATGTTACTATGGTTGGATATTCTTTCTTTCTTCTCCTTTTCCCATTTTATGAGACAACTATCTATGTATCAATATATCAAGTTATCTACCCTGTTTCTCCAACGATACAGCCTCCCCCAATAGGAAGTCCCAGCATGTTTTATAGGCAAGAAATGAAATTAAACCCCTCCCCCAAAATTAAGGCCTATATTAAAACATGTGAAATCGAAGGGAGTGGTGGGGGGGCTTGCCGTTAGAAAGTACTTTAGTTGCACACCTGGATATGGTGCTGCCTGTGTTGACCCCGATATGAAGTGCCCCACCAATGCCGAGGTCAACATCCAAGCTGTCGCCTGGACAGGTTTCTACGTTCCCCCCTCTTAATTCAGTGGGGGCTTTTCTGTCGGATCGGTAAAAAAGCCCCGAGTTTAAAAAATAAGACTCGGCCTTATTATGTGAGAAACACGGTAGCTATCCAATTTTGCCTATTTGATAAGACAAATCTGGCAAAACTGATTTAAAACATGTTTGATTTCAATTTGGTTTTGAAATTCAGACAGCCAATTCGATGGGTTAAATCAATCTAATGGAGTTCACTAATCTGAACTAAATCGAATGAATATTCACTGATTTGTGTGTGTGTGGGGAAATATTTCTCTTGTGCACAAAAATATGAATCAAAATGGAAACAGCTGATTTGAACTGAGTTGCTAAATTGATTCAGAAAATGAATGGAGACTGAAGATTTGATCAAAAATCATGCTCAACTCAAACCTACATCAAATATATTTGTATGTATGACAACCAGTTTTGGTGAATTGGTAAAGGCATCAAGCTAGAAACTGGGAGACCATGAGTTCTAGTTCTGCGTTAGACACAAAGGCAGCTGGGTGACCTTAGGCTAGTCACCTTTTTTCAGCCCTAGGAGCTCAAATGGCAATGGCAAATTACTTCTGAACAACCTTAAGCAAGAAAACGTCATGGAGATGTATTCTGTTTGTGCGTGTGTGCATTTGTGCATGTCTATCTATCTATCTGTCTATCCATCCATCCATATCCACTCATACATCCATCTATCTCTATACGTATATCTATTTATATAAAACTGAACTGAATTCTTTTATTGGGCAAGTGTGATTGAACACACAAGGAATTTGTCTTGGCGCAAATGCTCTCAGTGTACATAAAAGAAAAGATACATTTGTCAAGAGTCAAGAATCATAATGTACAAAACTTAATGATAGTCATAGGGTACAATAAGCAACCCAATCATACAAGGAAATAGTCAATATACAGATGAAACTTGAAAAATTAGAATATCGTGCAAAAGTTCATTTATTTCAGATGAGATGACTTTCATTACATGCAAAGCCAAGTATAGTTCAAAGCTGTGATTGTCATCATGAGAATGATGATGGCCTTACAGCTCATAAAACCCCCAAATCCACAATCTCAGAAATTAGAATATGTGGCAAGGGTTCAATATTCTAGGCTCAAAAGCGGTCCAACCTCTAAGCAGACTAATTAAGCCATTAACACCTGCAAAGTGGTTCCTGACCTTAAAAATGCGATCGGTCTCTCAGTCTGGTTCAGTAGGGATCACAATTCATGGAAAGACTGGCTGAGCCTGAAGTTGTGCAGAAAAACCATCATTGACACCCTCCATAAGGAGGAAAAGGCCTTCAAAGAGTAATTGCAAAAGAAGTTGGAGTGCTTCCCAAAGTGCTGTATCAAAAGCACTGAATAGAAGTTATGTGGAAGGGAAAAAGTGTGGGAAGAAAAAAGGTGTATAAGCAGCAGGATGCCGCAGCCTGAGAAGGATTGTCCAGGAAAAGGCCATTCAAAGTTGTTGGGGACTTTCACAGGAGTGGACTGAGGTACCACAACATGATGCGATCCTGGAGCAATGGGCTTTCAATGTCATATTCCTTCTTGTCAAGCGCACTCCTGAACAACAAACAAATCAGAAGCATCTTACCTGGACTAAAGAATGTTGCTTAGTGGTCCCAAAGTCTTTTTCTGATGAGAGCAACTTTTGCATCTCATTTGGAAACAAGGGGCCCAGAGTCTGGGGTAAGAATGGAGAGGCACACACTGCAAGGTGCGCTTGAAGTCCAGTGTGAAGGTTTCGTGTGTTGATATGGAGAGCATGTCATCTGCTCGTGTTGGTTCACTGTGCTCAATTAAGTTCAGGGTCAACGCAGCCGTCTACCAGGCAGATTTTGGAGCACTTCATGTTCGCTTCCACAACGAGCTTTATGGGGAGCTGACTTCATTTTCCAGCAGACTTGGCACCTGCCCACAGTGCAAAAGCACCAAACCTTGGTTCAATGACCGGTGGGATTACTGTGCTTGATTGGCCAGAAAACTCACCTGACCTGAAGCCCCATGGAGTAATCTATGGGGCATTGCCAAGAGAAAGATGAGAGACATGAATGACCGAACAATACAGCAAGAAGCTGAAGGCCTGTTGAACGCCCTCCTGGTCTTCCATAACACCCCAGCAGTGCCACAGGCTGATAGCTGCCATGCCATGCTGCATTGAGGCAGTTCATTGCTGCAAAAAGAAGGCCCAAACCAAGTACTGAGTACATTTCTATGCTTACTCTATTTCAGAGGTCCGATAATTGTTCTATGTACAATCCTTGTTTTAATATGCATGCAATATTCTATTTTTCTGAGATTGTGGATTTGGGGTTTTCATTGCAGCTGTAAGCCACAATCATCACAATTATGACAAATCACAGCTTGAACTATCTTGCTTTGCATGTAATGAGTCTATCTCAAATATTAGTTTCATCTTTTAAGTTGTATTACTGAAATAAATGAACTTTTGCACAATATTCTAATTTTTTGAGTTTCACCTGTAAATTGTAAATCACCTGTAAAGTGACAAAGTTACAAACATAAAGTCACAAGTGGGAGGGGATGGGTGATAAGGAGTGATGAGAAGGTTAATAGTAATAGTACTGCAGACTTTGTAAATAGTTGGACAGTGTTGGACAGTTGGACAGTGTTGAGGGAATTATTTGTTTAGCAGCGTGATGGCTTTCAGGAAAAAACTGTTCTTGTGTCTAGTTGTTCTGATGTCCAGTGCTCTATAGCGTTGTTTTGAGGGAAGGAGTTGAAACAGTTTATGTCCAGGATGTGAGAGGTCTGTAAATATTTTCACAACTCTCTTTTTGACTTGGGCAAAAGTTTACGTCCAGGATGTGAGGGGTCTGTAAATATTTTCACAACCCTCTTTTGACTCGGGCAGTATATAGGTCCTCGATAGAAGGCAAGTAATTTTTGTTTTTATATGTGAAAAAACAAGCAATATTTTTATTTTATGCAAGATAAATATTTTTATTTGTTACACAAATTAACCCTTCTCCCCAATATTCTCAGAAAATGCTGTGCTATATTCAGAAATGAATTGAAAATAATTAAAAAGGAAAAATAAGAAGCCAGACTACTGCTGGGTTCCATAACACAATATGGAAGCTGCAGAATCATTCCCCATGCAATTTAGTTATAGCTTTAAAAAACAAAAAAAACTCTTACAGGGACGGGTATTGGATGAATGGCTGTTATCAAATGCATATTCTCCAATGACACAAGAAAGCGTATTTCTGTTGCAAATTTCTCTTGAATACAATACAACTTTTTCTCAGAAGCAGAAACATTTTTGCATATTACATTTACCTTGTGCAACTGAATGTATTATCTGGCAACAGAAAACTGAAAAAATCCCAGGGGAGCCCAAATAGATTTTAACTACTTCTCTATTCACCAGCAAGGAAAAACTGCTTTATAGCCTGGGATATAATGATGTTTGTATCTGGAATTTTAAAACACCCGAATGTTATGAATGATTTTAGATGGATTGTTAGCTTTGTTTCATCACCCTCTCATCTCCATCTCAAGAGCCTTTGTTTAAATCGCCTTTGACTTCAGTGGGGTTTCAGCCGCTCCATAATGTGGAGGCTGAAACAAACAATTTTAATAGACTTCCTTATTAAAACTGGATATAAGAAGTGGACAGTATTGATATAGCCTTAGGGCCAGACATGGTCTATGACTTTGTTTCAGATCACTAGAAACTTCTTTCACGAACGATTTAGCCTCAAATTGACACATGATAAAAAGGATCCAGAAGGGCTGAGAGACATGGACATGGAAGAGAAGGAGAGAAATTATGTATATCTAGCTTTTCATTTTTTTTTTAATTGTTTGCTTGATTAAATTTGGAGGTTACCCAACTCTAAACAACTCAACTTTGATCAGCTCACACTTTGGCAAGTAGAAAAGAAGAAAAATAGAAGAGAAAACTTATGTTTGACCAGGAAAGCAATAACAAAAATATACATAACCAACTAAAGAGAAAACAAGGTGGCAAGGCAAGGACGAACAGAGGTGCAGAAGCCCATTTGTGGTTTTGATGAATCTCTTTTTGCAGTTGGTGCGATCCTTTGAGGGTGCTCGAGTCCCAGAGAGATTTGTGCTGGTGTGGGGGAGACTCGGGCTGCAGTGTGGGGAAGGAAAACCCCCCCTGCAGCGAAGAGGAGCCCTCCAGAGCCCAATGAGCAAGAAACAGCCTCCTTTCAATGGCGACTCTGAAGTCCGGACTGCCACTGATGTAAAAAGCGAGTAAGTGACAGTTTGTGAGATCATTGGGGAAGAGTGTGGTAGAGGAATTTAGCGGCGGAGAGGAAGATTGGAAAAGTTATAGACTTTTGCATGGCTATTACAAGTGTCTGCCTGAAGCCTGAAAGGAAAGTGGCTAAAAAGTGGAGGCGAGACAAGTGAAAGTGAAAAGGTTCGGCAGACAGAAGAGAAAGTGTGGACAATAATGAGTAAAAAGGGAAGTGTATGAGATCGGGAAATTACCGGCTGGAAAGAGGAAGTTGTGGAGGACTCAAAATATTTCATCTGACTTTTATTCTGATAGACTTTACTAAAGCAGAGATGGGAAGAGGATCGAAGCTGACGGAAAAGAGACAGTGTGGCGCTATACACGATACTTAGAAACCCTCAAGTTATTGCAACAATATATTCGATATAAACTGCTTAATAGATCTTTGGGATAACATTAATCTAATTGAGGAGGTGGTCGTATTTGAAGGAAATCAGGAAAATTGATCTTAGGAATGTTAAGATAAAAA